>OZ038451.1:27447857-27570785 GCA_964036195.1 Sphaerolaimus hirsutus | reverse complement strand
CATTACTTCGTACCAGAACATTTTATGTGTTGTTTGTGACTACCGTATTTCCTCGAAATACCCCCCCCCTCGATATACCCCCCCCTCGTTTTGACCCCCCCCCCCCCCCTCTCGAGACCACTATGAAACAATCACCCCCCCTCGAAATACCCCCCCAAAATTGAGTGTAAAGAGAACGTACATTGCAAATAACTGCAGTTTGTGCTCTGCGTAGTGCAGAAACACACGTTTAAAACAATGTCGGAATCACGTTTAGAACAGTTGTTATACATCTACGTACTAATATTAGTCTACAGGAGTCTTTACATGTCAGTTATTGATGCATTTTTTCTACCCCCAGCGCAACCCCCCCCCCCCCCTCGAAATACCCCCCCCTCGTTTAAACCCCCCCCCCCCCTCCCGGGGAGCAATATGAAACAATCACCCCCCCGGGGGGGGTATTTCGAGGAAATACGGTATGCACTTCTAAATTTAATCATAAGTTTACTTCTCTCCTACGCAGCTTACACGGGGGGGGGCATTTCTTCTGGGGGAGTTATTCGAGGGGTACTAAGCAAAGACGTATATACAGTATACACCATCTGAGTACATCAATTCTAATGTGCAGCATCAAATGACAGCCAATGAATCAATTAAAATACACCGGTTTAACTCCGGAGGCAAGATTCCAACATTGAGTAATGTGAGTATTTATATACCTAAGCTGTACCCTAGCAAGGCACCTGGCAAACTAAAATGTATATAAATAAAAACTATTTATGCACAAACATTGGATTTAAATCTCGAATAGTGGGAAAGTGTTTCATCACAATGTTTTTCATGACATTGTGATATGGTTAAAGCTAACAGAAAGTTTCCTGGCAATCTGCCAAAATTCCCAAAGAAAATATGGCTGACTGCCAGGTAACATTCTGTCTGATTGCTATATTGAGTAATGCGTGAGTGAAAACGGCATCATAATGTGAGGGAACAAATTGCGATAAAATGCATAAAAGTTCATTGAAAATTATTTCATATACAGATCTTAATTTGCCAGGCATATAGGGCATAGCTTACTTACATCACCGTATTTCTTATAATAGAACGGCATACCTCAAATAGAATGGCACCTCCAATAGAACGGCACCTCCAATAGAACGGCATGTTTTGGCACTTTTTTGCATTCACGAAATTAATAGAACGGCAGCCTCCAATAGAACGGCACCTCTAATAGAACGACAGGTAAAAAAGTTGACGACATAAATAGAACGGCGCTCTTCTATTAGAAGAAATACGGTACTCGAGAAAGTCATCTGGCCCCAGGTGACTTTTACATATTTACATACCTATTGCATTCACCCCACAAAAATCTGCAATCATATTCAAACCCCCTTCTTATACCCACCTCCGAAATTTCTGGTCGCCGCCGCGTCCCTGTCAATTTTTCCGGCAATTAACAATTGCATGTAATTTGCGGGCGGTGGCTGCATTTGCTCATACGCGATTATCCTATCTTCTTCATAGGGATCTTCTACTACGTAGTCATCCGTGTGGCGGACCACCTGTGAAGTGTGAAGTGTGAAGTGTGAAGTGTGAAGTTAATTTTGTGTGAATGGTTCTCAGGGTTGTTAAAATATTGGCATTTTTGGAAAATGTAAACTTAAACGTAAATATCTTCCCCAGTTTTAGAGTGTTAATACTGGAATGTATGGTAAATGCTAAATGTCTTACGGGCCAACGTAGCAACGGGAAACTTATGTATGCACTTTGACAAAAAAATATAAAAATACTTTTAAAATAAAATAGGTAAGTATGTTAACTGCCTGAAACTATTTTATTCATTTTGGGTCAATTTTTGTAGTATTGATGGCGTCATGATGGATGACGTCATGGTGGACTATTTAGTTCGGTAAAAAGGCATAGCATGCGGTCCGCCGAGTATTAAAATGAAATTAGAAAATTAAAAAAATTAACATTTAGTCATTCAAAATCAGAAACGAATCAGTAATGTCTGACGCACCGGTAAAACTTTAGTTTTCATAACTGCCTTTCGCAACATTTCACCGCACATCCGTCTATCCATCGAATTGCCCATGCACCTGCTCGCAGTGAAATTGACTTTTTTCAGTCGAATTTGAAATGATTTTCCGTCTTGAAATTCAGTAAAACGCAGGTGACTAAAATACAAAAAGGGAAATTGTAAAAATCACTATTCCGACAATTCGGAAATTTGAGTTATAAAATTTTATGTTAAATAATATGTATCTAATAAAATAATATGTATACCGTATTTCCTCGAAATACCCCCCGGGGCTTTATTTTTTCATAGTGGAAATTTGGAAGGGGGGGGGGGGGGTTAACGAGGGAGGGGGTATTATTTCTTGAACTCCCAGTACTAATTTGTTGTTTCAAACGTATGCAGACATAGAAAAATGCAATAAGAACCACCATGTATAAGAGTCTATAGACTTAGGTATATATATATATATATGTACATGGTATAAACTCTGTTCTAACGTAACACACATTGTTTTCACGTGTGTTCTGCACTGTCCAGAGCTTTGGTCATTTACGTTCCGTTTGCAGTCAATTTGGGGGGGATTTCGAGGGTGGCCTTATTAATTCATAGTGCCCATTTTGAGGGGGGTATTTCGAGGAAATACGGTGTATTATAATTTTCGCAGGAACAATTTGAAGCCTAATAACTCCAATCGAACCGACAGGTCTCTTCAATAAAACGCCGTATTTATGCTGCGATTACAACTCGGGCGTAAAATTGATTTTTGGGCGTAAAATTAATTACAGATAAATGGATAAAGATTCGACATTGTTATTTCAGTCAAAGAATGCTTAGATGCAGACGTTTCTTGTGTCCAAAGCTCATGCGTTTATTTAAATCGTACTGGGAGTTATGAATTTTAGCACAATTTTTTCAACTATGCGCTGTAGGTTGCGTAAAATTAGGGTGTAAAATAAAAAAAATTTGCGCCAAAATTCATAACTCCCAGTACGATTAAAATAAATTGATGGGCTTTGGACACAAGCAACATCTGCATGTGCGCTTTCTTTGACTGAAATTACAATGCCATATCTTTATCTATTCACCTGTAATTAATCTTACGCCCAAAAATCAATTTTACGCCCAGTCAATTTTACGCCCGAGCTGTAATCGCAGCATTAATCCAAATAGAAAATCGCCATTAACTTCTCTACCTGCCCTTCTATTGTAACTAGGTCTATTGTGCAAAATACGGTAACACACCTGAATCCCCTGACAGTACTGCAGGCTCTAACCCTCATTTGGTGGTCATTTGTGCACGTTGACCAGTGTGACCACGCTGCCCAGCTGGACAAACCTGCGGGCAGTTTTGAAGGTTTTCAGATTTGTTTGAAATGGTTTTTGGATTGGAGGTTTTTTGAGGTTGAAAAATGTGTCATAGTAGAAAATGGGTGTGGGATGTTTCTTGAGATTTTTTAAGATGTGGTTTTACAGGGGGGGTTTCACTGTACAACAAAATTTCGAAAACAAGTTGAAAACGTTCACCAATTTAGTATTATTGTTTGCCACAACTAGTAAAAATCAACCTCTAATCATTTTTCTAACATTTTATTCAAATAAAAATTAGATTCTCATAGCCCCTATTTGCCGCAGCGAGTAAACCTTCACCAAAACTCCACCCACATACCCTAAACCCTCAAATAGCCCCCCCCCCCCCTGTCCAATAACCACTCAAAAATGTCCTTTATATATTTTTTATACTGAACCCCCACTTCGAACCGAAACCTACCTCTGACCATGGCTTCACTGGGTGCAAAGACATTTGTCCTGGGAGTTACGTAGCCGGCGAATTGCAAGGGGATCCCTGTGGCTGGCGCGGGGCCTTGTCGCGGGAATTGGCCTGGGGTTTATGAAGATATGTACAGGGTGCAGTAATTTCGAATAACTTGTCACTGGGTGGTTGGATTCACGTCAAATTTTAGGTGAACATTAACGACTAAATTGGAAAGAATCCATGAAAATATGGCTGCGATAGCTCTACTCATTCACAAGTTATTTACGCTAATGCGCTTGTCACTTAACCACCACCTCGCTTAAGTGCCGAAATGTAACACTTAAACGGGGTAAGCACTCTCGAAAAATTTGGAAAAATTTAAAAAGTGTGCGGGACAAATTCTTCAGGCCATTTCTTTGTTTAATACAATTTGTGCAATTTTGGAGTTATCGACTTTTAGACCAGTAAATGATTTGGTCTTCTATCGACCGACTTCTATCGACCTCAATTATATTTCGCACAGCTGAACCAACCACAAGCATGGTGCCACGAAAACAGGAACGTAATTAATATTGGCCACATAATTAATTCACCAATTAAATTAGACAATTATATCATAATATACTTTAATCGTAAATGTTTAATAATAGTGACCGGTAAATGATTAAACTTCACAGCCTCAAACACAATTGTTAGAAAATCGCTTCACACTTTTACACAAAACGCGAATTGAAAATGCGTAAAGGTCAAACTATAGATTTCAAATTCACATCGTTTATACAGTGCGGGCTGGATTTAATCACGGTTTCGAAAATTAGATATCATCATCTAGTTTTGTATATATCTGACCCCTGCAGATGTTGATTGATACGTAATTAGAAGTGTTGTGTTGTGTGGAATTTCCATGAACAATTTCACATGCGTGATGTCTTGAAGTGCGCAATTGAGTGTGGACATGGAGTAGTGGTGTAAAAAATCACCAGGAATTTGGCGCCAAGCGCCAACAGCGCCATCGTTGTATTCATCCAGAGTTGTTTTAAGTGCCAAATATTTTCCAAAGTATACGTAAACATTAAGTATTTATTTTTACTCTCTCTGAGTACAGAAAACGTAAAGTACTTGTTTTATTTTACTTATGAGTGAGATACTTTTCCCCAGAAAACAGAAAAAGTGAGTATTTTGAGAAATTTTGACCCACTTTTCATTCAAAATCGTAATTTTCATATTTTGGCCCATTTTCACCTGTGAATTCGCATATTTGACTTGATATGATCTTTAGCAAATGAAAGAATCAGCAATTTTTAGAAAATGTAATGAAATATAGTCTCAGAAAATCTCCCAAGAAGAAATACAATGAAATCTCTCTCAAAAAACCCGGAAAAAATATTTATAAATATCAACATAAGAATTTGAGATTTTTTTCAAATCTCAGAAAGTCTCTCAAAAAGAAAATATAATAAAATCTCTCTAGAAAAAATATAAATCTCAGAAAATCTTGTATTTTCTGAGATATTATGAAAAAATCTCCCAGAGATTTTTTCAATGCTAATGATGTTATATTTATATGCATTTTTTGTCTATTAATATTTTTTAGCCTATTTTTTTTTATTTAGCCTTTTTACACCCTTTTCTCCTTTTAACACCCTTTGAAAAAGCAATACTTTTTCTTTACTCAAGTACTTTCAAAAAGTATACAAAAAATAATATGTACAATAACGTTTTTCACAGGAAATGTATATCTATTTCAAGTATACTCGAGTATATGTATTTATCGAGTAAAAGTACCGTATTACCTCGAATTATCCCCCCCCCCTTGAATTAACCTCCCCCTCGAATTAACCCCCCCTCAAAATGGGCTGGGGAAATAATAAACCCCCCCCCCTCGAAATACCCCCCCTTTGGAATGATGTACGTCATGTACATAATAAATACGTCATGTATGCAATGTACATGATGTATATTACTGTTAATTTGCATTGCAGCTACACATAGACTAGTTTGTGTAGCTATCTACGTTTTTATGTCCAAATATATCCTGTTTGGACACATTTATTACCTGTTTTGGGTATGCAAATGCCTACTATTTACTACGATTCTTACGAAAATTTCTGACGAAATAATAAACCCCCCCCCTCGAATAAACCCCCCCTCGAATGAACCCCCCCTCAAATTTTGCTGGCGAAATAATAAACCCCCATGGGGTATTTCGAGGTAATACGGTAAATATGTTTCAACAACTATTTTTACTTAACTATTTCTTATGTTTTGATCCTGGCGCAATGGAAGAATACCGGCAAGCCCCCAAAAGCGCCATCGTGGCCCTTTCTACTATGGCGTCACAGCCAGGCGCCAGCGCCATGGCGCTTTTGCATCACTAGTATGGAGGCACGCGCAATTGTATTTTACATACGATATACATAACTGACGTATTGATATTTATACTGACAACGGATATGTTGCATAAGTTGACAATGTCAATTCAGGGGCGTTCCACCAGATCTATCCAAACTGCAGAGTATTGACGTAAAAAGCGCCACGCACACATGCTTTTAGTTGTTTATTATGACCCGAAAAAATTGAAATGGCCTCTTAATTGGCAAATTAAACCACATATCTAAATGTCACTAATTATCTCAAGTGAATGGATGCACATGTTTTTGCATCGCGTATCATCTCAGATCATAATTATTTATTTAAGAAAAATTTCTATGAATGATAACTGATGATTTTCGCGCGTCACAGAGAACGGGGGCAGATGGTTTTTTTGGATGAAACAATTGCGATCTATCGATACACCGCGGTCATTTTTTTCGTTGCACAGTTTTTGTGGAAGATGGGAGTGTGTTGTTGTTGTATTCTGTTGAAGCGATTAAAAATTGACCATAATGTAATGGAGAGAGCATACCGTATTTCCTCGAAATACCCCCCAGGGGTTTATTTTTTCAGAGTGAAAATTTTGAGAGAGAAACGTGAAAAATGCAACAATAACCACCATCGTAAGTTTTTACAGCCTTGTATAAGGATGTAGAAATAAACGATGTTCTAACGTAACACAGTAAGTGTTTTGAACGTCTGTTATGCATTTCCCGGACCACAAATTCATAGTGCCCATTTTGAGGGGGTATTTCGAGGGGGGGTATTTCGAGGAAATACGGTAGCTTTTAAATTTCGAGGAAATACGGTATGTTTACAGCTGAAATTTCCGATACTTACCTATACGCATGTTTAAAACACATTTGACTTGACCACCGTCGATACTGAATAACTTTCGATCTTCGTCAACTGTAAGAAGTTGACGGTTGTCACAATCGCTCATTCCGGTAAACCCAAAAGCGTTCAAATCTGATTTTTGTCCCGAATATAACCCGGATTTTACAGCAGGTTGGCACGTGCAAACATTTTTTTATTCAAATACAAGATTTATTGAATTTAAAAAATGTGCCAAGTAATTTCTAACTTTCTGATCTTGTATGATAAAAAAAACTCACAATGTCAGATAGGTATTTTTCAAGTTCTCAGCTTCTCATATTTATGATGATATATCAAATCTCTAAATGCCCTTTGCTTTTGGACGTTTTTATCTCCATTCACTTTAAATATTTTTTCTTTTTTATATCTCCACCCAAATTCCACGTGGAAATTTATACTTCTGAAAAATATGGTAATTCAAACATATATAGATTTTATGGTGTGTACACACTGCAAACAGATATACAAGTGGCCACATGTTGTACCTATCGTTTTGCTGTCAGCATGTTTTACTATACCTTGAATTTAGTTCCTCGGGGGATTTGTGCATTTTTACATTGATACACGTTTATGTAAAAAATGGGGAAATTGTATATGCACACTCAAGCTGTTCACATACATATGAAAATTTGGTGTAAACTGCAGAATTTATGAAAATCACACATATAAAATACCTATTCACAGTTCACACAGCAAAATCAAATCAGCACTTTTACAAAGCATACACAATTTGATGCACTAAAGCACACTCTAGAAATCACTAAACATTGCTGTTTGATATATATGTATTCATAATCCACTGGTTTCTACTTTGCAATGGAATATACCATATATCATCTGAATAAAACAACAACAATAAATATGTCAATTGTTCTGATCCCCACTGATCACCCCCACTATCACTGAATTTGAGACATAATGCATAATGCACATTTCACACATCTTTATTCATCAAACTACGGTAGCACTCTGTTCTATGTATGGTGTGTGTGAGTACATGTATGTATGTATATTGTATGCATTATCCATGGGTGGGGTGGCGGTTAGCAGTGGAAAATCTCAGGGAGATTTATATTTAAAATATTAGTGAGAAAATCATAACATCTGTTTTATTTATATTTTTCCAGAATTTCCCAGAGAGATTGAACAATTATTATTTGAGGGATTTTCTGTGATTTGAAAAATATATCACAAAATATAAAAAATACTGCATTTACCTATATATATTTATTCACATTTCATCTGGCCTTTATTTTATACAGGGATCTTTTAAAGGCTATATTTATCAGATATATTTAATTCAAATTTATCATTCTGAGTGTTACTCTGAAATTATATTTAATTATATTTTCTCAAAAATGACCCATTTTCCCAATGCTAGTATGGGTTATAGCTTTCATTCATGAAACCAAGCCTGATTCATATGCAGACAGTGTGCTCTACCAACAGATGTGTGCCATCCATAGTAAACAGAATCTGGGAGAAATGTGAAAGTGTTTCACAGTTGTATTGGTGTGTTTCCTGAAATTTGTCATAGAACATTGATTTTAGAGCGGAGGATCTTTTAGTATGTCTTATAATCAATTTTCTGTATCATTTTGAATGTCATTTATTTCAGTTCAATCTAACAGAAATGTCAAAACAATATGATTTACTTTTGAGACTTTTAGTAATTGGGGACTCTGGTGTTGGAAAAACCTGCCTCCTGTCAAGGTTAGATCACTTTCAATAATATTGATTTTTGCTTGAGAAAAGAGAGAGAAAAGAGAGAAAAAGAGAAAATGTCAAAAAGAGAAAATGCACAGGTATGTGGATGACAACTTTCAATCATCCTATTCTGCAACAATTGGCATTGATTTTAAGGTGAAAAATCTCACTATTGATGGCAGACGCGTAAGGGTACAAATTTGGTGAGCTATTTGAAGTCATTTGAATCAATCTGTAAACATTATTCTCATTTCTGTAAACTAATCCTTTATGGTAACTTAACATCTATGAATGTTGCTTTTATCAAATTAATCATTGTGAGCCATAATTTTACGTCATTTTATTCAAAAGCACTACCAGATTTTCAGTTTCCAAAAAGGAACAGTTCATATGGTAAGCATTAAAAAAAATGCATATAAATACTTCAATCCCAATAGCTGCAAACTTTGTAGCTTTTTCTACCACACCCAATATGACTTAAAAACTTTTTTTTATAACATAACTACCAGTTTATTTTGCACATGATTTGTCATGTAACTTTTTTCATCAAAATATGGTAAAATTCTCTAAAAACCATACAGCCCAATCAGTATAACTCTCTATGGTTAACTAAGCCCCTCACTAAAAGATCACCTTGACATTCAGGGACACTGCAGGGCAAGAGAGGTTTGAAGCAATCACTAAACAGTATTACAGGAGGGCCCAGGGAGTCATTCTGGTTTATGACATCACAAATGCACAGTCATTCAGACACATCAATAAGTGGCTAGATTTTGTCAGGTAGTTTTGTTGTTGATAAAGTGTCAATTTTTGTGTAACAGCTATTTATCCCTAGAAAAGAATATACCGTATATCCTTGAATAAGACCCCAGGGGCGTTATTATTTTGTCAGAGGTTTCGGAGGGGGGAGTTATTCAAGGGGGGTACTATTCAAGGGGGGAGTGATTTTTTCCTCAGAACTTCCAGGAAAACTTTCACTTTATTCATTGTTTGTATGCATTCCGTCAACACATCTAATGCAGAAAATGACCAGTTCAACACAAACAAAACAACGTATTCATCCTAAAATTCGTGTTCAATCATCTAAACCTAAAAATATCATAGGCTAACATTCTTTTGTATTTTTCGTTTCACCCACCAAACCCCATTCGATGAATCAGCCCAGACATAGCTTTATTTTTCTGTTAGTCTCGTTTTCATTTTCGTGTGTTGCTCATCGATTGTTTTACCCAGAGGGGGACTTATTCAAGAGGGGGAAGTTATTCAAGGGTGGACGTTATTTTTTCCTCACCTGGCCAACAGGGGGGTGTTATTCAAGGATATACGGTAGTCCCTAGATTAGGAGGGGGGTATTCGAGGGGGGTCTTATTCGAGGGGGTATATTATTTCAGCAGAAATTTTGTGAAATTCCACTTTCTCAGACATAGAAAAATCAAACAATTACATAGATGTAAATATATATGTTTATAGATGTACATAAATAACTGTATGTATGTAGTACGTATAAACCCTGTCCTAAACGTCACTTACATAGTTATTGGTTTCAACGTGTGTTCTGCATCATACAGATCACAAACTGCGGTATTTGATGTGTACATTCTCTTATTATGGGTGGGGGTGTTAATTCATAGGGGGAGTGGGTGTATTTGGGGTAACACGATTGGTACACTATCTTTCTTTGAATTTGTGCCTGTCGCTTATTTTGCGGGTGCACGCCTGTGACGAATGCCTAATTTGTCCGTTTCACTCCTGAGAATTGTATATTCACCAATAAACCACTATATACTCGGCGGACATGACACTCTACCCTCGCACTCATTTATGTCTCACGCTGGAAGAGTGCCAATGATAGTAAAGCATGCGATTCTTGTATAAAAGATGAAAAAATTATTGTTGTTAATAAGTTAACGCATAGCGATGTAACAGAGTTGACTTTTTCAACTTTTTATGAAAATCGCGTGCGTAAAAAGTCGTTGGCACGCTTCCAGCGGGAACCACGCGTGCAGGGTGTAAAGTTACTGGAGTATACCTAGTTCATTTTTATAATTTTCAATCCACTTTTGTCAGGAACCATGGCAAAGAAAATGTCGATGTGACGCTGGTGGCTAACAAAACAGATTTGGATGAGTGGAGAGAAGTTCCATTTGACGCGGGAAATGAGGTATATATTATTATAATTTACTGATCAAGCAACAAATTTGTTTTTTCAATTTAATGTGAAACGTGAGACATCTTCATTTATGATTTTCAGTTTGCAGCGAAACATGCATTTGACTTTTTTGAAACAAGCGCATACATGGATGCGAATAGTTTGGACGAAGTGAGTTTGTGTTGAATTTGTTTCTCGTGTTTCTTGTTTCATAGCTGCAGTCTTAGTTCATGCATAGTGACGGAAAATGCGCCAGAAGCGCCATGGCGCTTTTTGCTTTGGCGCCAGCGGCAAGCGCCACCGCCAGGTATTATGTTCCTGGCGCCACAGAACGCTGATGTAAATAACTTGACACTGGGTGGTGGGATTAAGATCAAAATTTTGGTGAACATTAACAACTAATTAGAAAAGGTTTCCACAAAATATGGCTGCGATAGGTTCACTCGTTCACATATTATTCATACAAACACATTGAATTCGTTCGTCATGAACACTCGTTCACATATTATTCACACGATCGCGATCCCGGACCTGAGCCCCCCCCCCCCCAATCCCTCTCCCGAAAAATCGATCCCGTTTGAACCGTATCACGAGGTGGTGGTAAAGTGACAATTACGCGTTTGCGTGAATAACTTCGGAAAGAGTGGAGCTATCGCAGCCATATTTTCAGGGATCCTTTCCTATTTATTCATTAATGTTCACATAAAATCTGGCTCTCATCCAAACACCCAGTGTCAAGTTATTCAAAATCCAAGGTGTCGGTCTAAATTGACCCACACTGTATACCTATGTATTTACGATATGCGAACTGTAAAACAATTGCAGGTATTCAACAGTCTCCTATGCAGAGTGCTGAGCAACCAGTCTGCGGAATTTGCCAAGCAGACAATTCAGTCTTATCCCTCTGAATCTGATGACGATGACATTCACAGTTGGTTAAATGTTTTGGATTTTGTTGTAGATTTGATATTTTTTTTAAATTGAAGGGGTGATTTTTGCGATTTCTGTGAAACTAAAATTGCGCTAAATTCACAATTCTTCTGAACTGCTTGAATTATTGATGAGTGTGGGGAATTTTGGGGGTATTTTTAGGTATCCAGTGCGAGTTCAGGTGCCAGTTCCGCAAATTGGGAAGTGAGAAGTAAAATGGCAAATGCGAGGTGAATTGAGAAGAAAATTGGCAAAAGAAAAGTGAAATGGCAAGTAAATAGGTAAGCAAAAGCGAAGTAAGAAAAATCAAAATCAAAAGTAATTTCACTTCGCATTTGCCATTTTACTTCTCACTTCTCAATTTGCGGAACTGGCCCCAGGTATTGGTGTCAGGTATCGGGTTCAGGTTCAGGTAGTGCAGGGTGCGGCAATTTAGACGGACCCCATAAAGTTTTGAATAACTTGTCACTGGGTAGTCGGAATAACGTCAAATTGTAGGTCGACATTCACAACTAAATAGGGAAGGATCCCTGAAAATATGGCTGCGGTAGATCTACTCGTTCTCAAGTTATTTATGCAAACGTAAAAAATTTTCGCTTTACTGCCACCTTGCTTTACAACCAAACGCAAGCGTCTGCAGATTTCCTTATCGGTAATGCGGATAAGTGGTGCGCGAGCACGCATTTTGGCATGTCACTGCGAATAAAAAGAGAGAAAAAAAGCTGAAATAACAATCCCAATCCCGATCCGTGTCCCGAAAAGTGGATCCCGTTTGAAACCTATCACGGGATGGTGGTAAAGTGACAATTACGCGTTTGCATGAATAACTTGAGAACGAGTGGAGCTATCGCAGCCATATTATCAGGGATCATTTCCTATTTAGCTGTTAATGTTGACGTAAAATTTTACGTTAATTAAATTACCCAGTGACAAGTTATTCAAAACTTTATGGGGTCCGTCTAAATTGCCGCACCCTGTAGAGTCGGGTTCAGGTATCGGGTTTCGGTTCCAAAAATACTGTGGGTGTCGGGTTTCCCAACAAAATTGTCCAGTAACAAAAGCTACTTGAAAAAGATGCTGTTCAAATTCTCAGGTACAACACTTGGTGAGAAAAAGGAAAAGAAAAAGTGTTGCTGATTGTCAATAATGTCAAGATGTTGAGAATTTGGTGATTTTTGAATACTCTATTCCTACCCACAGCAAAAAATGGGAGTGTGATGCGTCGTGAAGCGGCCTCTGTGAAGACACTTCCACACGCTTCAACACGCTTCACGAGATTTCTGGTGAAGTGCCTTCCACACACTTCACCTAGCTTCACGACGGCCTAAGTTCATGAAGTGAACTTCACGAACTATTACAGCATACTTTGCATGGTTCGTGAAGCGCCGGGAAGTACCAACCAGCGCTTCACTGCGTTGGGAAGTGTCGGCATGAAGACACTTCACAACGCTTCACGACGCATCACATACCCATTTTTTGCTGTGACCTGTCGTATTTAATAAAGCATACTTTTCACCAGTAGAACAGAAAATAACTGGAAACAAGTATCTAATTTGTAATCAACAATGTCTATTTGCAATAACATAAATAGCATTGGTGCTGGTACCACAACTGTATTATATATTCATGGAGCACGGCCATTAAATTTCTATTTATATTTACACAAATTTTGGTAAACTATTTGCTCAGAACATTTGCTCAGCTTTATACCCAAGACTTTTTGGCATAATTTCTAATCTAGATAAATTTTCAAAATTGACTGTTGACTCACTCATTGTGCTACTAAATAGTGAATAATTTGTTAGACTGCAATGATGGCTGTTTGTTTTCATTACTTCCCAAATCACACTTTAATCCAATAAGATGAACATCATAAAATATTGGCTTTGGGACCATAAGAAGATGCAGTTCATTTCCAGATGAATAAACAAAGGGGTAAGCAGAAATATTTCGTCACTATAATCACATATAAAGTGATACTATGCCCACATAAATAATGCATAATTTCATCAGACACACAGAAAAATGTACATGCGTTTCACAGTTCACCACAAATTACATCCCAAAAATTTGTGTACGAAAAGCCTGAGATAAAAACACACGACGTCTGAAGAGTCCTGGAAAATACTTCATGTGCATTCATCAACATTTCAAACACATCACAATAAAAACCCATTTATGATGTCAGAAACATATTTCATAAAATGTACACAATTGCTCAATCTTATCCAAACAAATTTTTACCACACAAATAAAAATGTGTATATAAATTCAAAAATTCACAATCACCATTCACACAGCCCAATGTGTCCTCTCAAACCCCTCAGCTATAGATCTGAGTATGCCCCTCGCTTGAACAACGTCACTTGCCTCAAAAACATAACACACAAAGCATTTGGCATTATTGCACGTGGTCTCGCTGTGGGGTGAATTGGGATTAAAAAATAGTAACACAGACACATTTTAATGTGAAAAAATCACATTTTAATGTGAATAAATCACTCATTACCGGAAAATTAACATATTCAAGGAGTTAAATGCTATTGCAGTTCAAACAGAGATACCGTATTACCTCGAATTATCCCCCCCTTGAATTAACCCCCCCCCCCCTCGAAAAAACCCCCCTCAAAATGGGCTGGGGAAATAATAACCCCCCCCCCCTCGAAATACCCCCCCCCCTCCGGAATGATGCACATCATGTATGCAATGTACATGATGTATTTATTACTACTTATTTGCATCGCAGCTACTCTTATACGCTCATTTGTGTACAGAGGTACATCTATAGCCCCAAAATAACCTATATTCTCACATTTATAACCGTTTTTGTGTAAGAAATAGCGTATTCT
The DNA here is from genome assembly GCA_964036195.1 of Sphaerolaimus hirsutus. Classification (NCBI taxonomy): domain Eukaryota; kingdom Metazoa; phylum Nematoda; class Chromadorea; order Monhysterida; family Sphaerolaimidae; genus Sphaerolaimus; species Sphaerolaimus hirsutus. Next base: position 27,556,149 of record OZ038451.1, on the reverse strand, counting down.
TTACTACAAATTCCACAAAATTTTCTGGCGAAATAAAAAAAAACCCTCGAATAAACCCCCCCCTCGAATTAACCCCCCCCCCCTCAAATTTTGCTGGCGAAATAATAAACCCCCATGGGGGTATTTCGAGGTAATACGGTATAATAGCTTGTGAATTAAGCTGATAGGCAATCCTGATAAGCTGATATGCTTGTGAATTCCCCTCCACATAGACACCTACCCAGCAATATAGGCAAAATTGCAAGGATGGTCTATCCTCCTTCCACATGAAGATATCTCTGGAAACCCATGACTCAGAAGCACCTGCAAAACAATAAATGAAGCATGAATCGTGATTAGCATTGCAACAATTTCTGGGGATTTTTATTTTTAAGAATATCAGAAAACATCTTTTTTTAATCAGATTTTTTTATATTTTGCTTTTTTCCAGAATTTTTCAGTGAGATGTAATTATTACATTATCTTTTTGGGTTATTTTCTGATATTTTAAAAATACCAGAAAATTAAAAAAAACATGTTGGATTTCGATTAATTTTTCGTTAAACGGGTTTTTCAAGAAAGATTGATTCATTTTATGTTTTGAAGGATTTTCTGAGATTTTATTCAGTTGTATTTTCTAAAAATCACATTTCCATTGCTTTCTCATTCCAATGCTAATAATGATGACGCAAACCGGTATTAAGCGGGTGTTACAGCATAACGATAAATAGAAGGTGATACGACAAATAAAACAACACTTTGATACAAACGATACGACCCAAAAATCAATTTGTCCATGACCATTTCACGCAATGACCGCCGACAAATTGATTTTTGGGCATCACCGTGAGATTGATTTGTCAGCGGACCATTTTTCATCGAACGTTTTTCATTCAAATTCGAATTCAACATCTCCCATATGAAATTGTTTTCATTCTAATTCGAGTATTGAACATTTATTTTCAATAAAATACTTGTAAACATGAAAATAATGGATTTATCGGTGTCGTTTTATTTGTCGTATCACCTTCTGTAACTCCGGCTTAAAAATGAATGAATGAAACCTTGAAACAACTCACCTGTCCACGTTCACTGTTGCAAATTGAAACACCAGTTTCAGCAATTGTTAATTCAACAGTTTTACCAATAAAGCTATCATTTTTTACAGGACTTTTCTGAGCTTTCTCATACAAATGTAAGGCATTGAGCACACCGGATTCTATTTGCTCCACTGTGCCAATCTGGAAGTGTGCCAAATGAATTGAAATAGGTATACTCAACTTATTTTAGTCGATAACATGCATGCACTTTCACAAAAAAAAGTATTTCAGAAAGAAAAAGGCGGAGTCATACACATTCAGGAGTGTGTTTTTTGAAAAGTTTTTTGGAGGAGTTTTTATTTTATGATGGATTGTTTCCTTCATAACAATGCATAGAAAAATGGGTGTGTGGATGCGTGGTGAAGCGTCGGGAAGTGTCTTCACGCCGACACTTCCCGACACTTCACCAAGCATGCCAGCGCTTCCACACACATCACGAAACAATGCGTGAAGGCACTTCACGCTTCTTAATATGGTCCTCCCACACAAATTGATACGCGGGGAAGCGTGTGGAAGCGCCAGCGGCGTGAAGTGTCTTCCACGTGTTTGGATGCCCGCGGTGAAGCTAGGGGAAGCGTGTTGAAGACACTTCACCCAGAATCTTGTGATGTTGGTGGAAGCGTGTGGAAGTGCGCCGCTTCACGCGCATCCAGCCCGCTTCCACAGCCTTCACGGATCTATTTTTTGCTGTGACTTGTGTTGATGTATAGCAATGAATTCAAGAAAATGTTGCCTTAAATATTGATTTACTGAGCACTTATCGCCAACCTTAAACTGTGTGTGCATTTTATCCTGTTACAGAAAGAGTAACTGAAATTTTTGAACATTTATTAGAAATATCACACTTCTTCAGTTCTTTAGTTCTAAATAGAAAAATAAACAAACATATTTTCCTCCAAAAAAACTGAACACAAAAACTCACAGCTCCCACAGCAACTGTGCCAATCATTTTGACACTGTAGTGTTCCAGTCCATCCATCAAGTCGGATTTAAGCTGCTCCGTATCAAATTCATTCAACAATTCATTCGCTGAATTACCTGCAGTAATAGAGGTATGGTTGAAAATTTAAGGATCTAATTTTCAATTTTTCATCACTTTGTGAATTTTTGGGCGAAAAATGCACAATAATTTTATGTCCATAGGATAATTAGCTATCGATAGAAGTTAAGGTAGGTAAATTCATCTTGAAAAGATTTTCATGATTGTTCGGGAGAATTAAAGAATCTAGTCTCAGTTTTATTTCATTGTTAATTTTGAGGAACAAAACAAGTCACTAGAGTTCTATGACATGTCATTAAATACTAAATACCTCTTTTAAAGCCAATTAAAATAAATGGGTAAATTATAGGGGGAAAAACAACCTGCAGCAGCAGCAAGCAATGCAATTTTCGTGGCAGAGGCACCCTGCAATTTCAACATTTCAGCTATTCTGCTCAGTCTGCGTTTCTGTAACGTATTGCATAAATACATGGCTTATTGTTCAGGTTCAATGCATAATGGGCGCACACACACTAGTTTACCAACACAAAATGCTCGACCATTTTGGTAAACTGTTTTGACAAAACAGGACGAAACACAGTACAGATTTGTACGGTGCTTCGTACTGTTTTATCAAAACAGTTTACCAAAATGGTCGAGCATTTCTTGTTGGTAAACTAGTGTGTGTGCTGGCAATGTGAAAAAAATATTTTACTTTGAGTGTTGCCACTGCAAGGCCGGCACCATTAACGTATCTGTGCAGCGGTGTGAAGAAATTGTGCCTAGAATCGAATGCCTGAGAATGGGAATAGAGAAACTTTAACGTAAATATAATTTGGGGTCCGCGACTGCCCCCCCCCAACCACACAAACAAACGAACCTTGACCACACTGATGTAAATTGGGCACCCCCTGAAATCGGTCATTAATTCCACTGCCCTGCGCACAGAGGTGCCCAGCATTGGCTCACCGAATAACTCGTCGATTATGTCGCCCGGCTCGATTTTTAACTGGGTTGGGGGTTGGTTTTTTGGGGGGTTTTGGGGTTCGGCTTTTTTGTGGCGTTGTATATTTAGTGTGCCCCCAACCCTTCAGGTATTTTTGGGAGATAACTTTTCAGAAATTCTACCTAGAGTATTTAAATGAAAAACTGCACAACAATAAATCTAAAGGCTATACATTGTCATTGCAATAAGTACAGTCAAATCACAAAACCGACAACACAACACCCCAAACAAATTATAAAAAATATTTCCGAACGCACATCCTCATCGCCAACGGATTCCTGTTCGACAGCGACAACGACCAGTCTGCGCTCGACGCTGACCAGCTCGATGCCGATGTGGTCGCATGGCACCAGCTCGTAGTTTCTGGCAAGGTGCCAATTGGAAATTGAGAGGTGACAAATGACAATGGTGGGAGGATTTGTTGTTAAGGATGGTCGTGATTAGTGATGGAAAAAGCGCCAAGGTTTTGGCGCCAAGCGCCAAAAGCGCCATGGCGCTTTTCTGTCCCCCAGCGCCAAGCGCCAATGGCGCCAGCGCATTTGAGCGCCAAGCGCCAAAAGCGCCATGGCGCTTTTCCATCACTAGTCGTGATATTCTCAGAGTTGTTAAAAGTACTGAACTTTTTAAAAAGTGAACATAAATGTAAAGTATTTTTATTTTACTAACACATGAGTACAGAAAACGTAAAGTATTTAATTTTTACTTCTACACTGTGTAAAATGTGAGTAAAATACTTTTTTCCAGAGAAAACGTAAAAATGAGTATTTCTTCCAGGGAAAACGTAAAAATGGGTATTTATTCTCACAGAAAACGTAAAAGTGAGTGCTTTTCTCACAAAAATAACGTAACACTTGGTGTGTTTTTACAATTTTTACTCTAAAATACATCAAGATTTGTGTTTCTCTCCTGATAAGTATTTCTTAGGAAAATGTCCTATGTTAGTCACTAACTGTCTGGCAAAATAACATTTTCTGTCCCCTTCAAATACGATTTATGTACTCGCGCACTTAAATTTACCCCCTTCCCTGAAAAGTTGCTGGCGAAATAATAACCCCCCTGGCGGAAATATCTATTTCTCAGTAATTTCAATAAATTTGAAATTGTAATTTTTGTATATGTTATAATTTTGCAAAAAATGTCATTTTCTGTACAATTTAATCAATATACCTATATGTTGGTAAAATCCAAGTTTCATCCAGGAATGCAGCACAGGAAATTTGCAGATTGAACTTGACCCTGTCCTCCAAAGTTGCCAAAAGTGATAGAAACACCTCTGATAAAATGTCATCACCCAAAATGGCAACATTTTCAAAGAAGCACTGAAAAGAAATAAAAATTACGTTTCCAATAGGCGTATTAGAAATAATCACCTAAATCGAACGGATTTTGTTACCGTATTTCCTCGAAATACCCCCCCCCACCTCGAAATACCCCCCTCAAAATAGACACTATGAAAAAATTACCCACCCCCTCGAAATACCCCCCCCCAAATTGAGTGTACAGAGTACGTACATAACAAAACTGCGGTTTGTGATTCGGGCGATGCAAAACACACGTTAAAAACAATGAATTGTTACGTTAGAACATTGTTACACACTTAAATAAGTCAATAGACTCATATATAGCGGTTATTGTTGCATTTTTCTACGTCTGCGTACGTTACAGACGACAATTTAGTACTGGAATTTCAAAAAATTTCTGGCGAAATAATAAGCCCCCCCTCGGAATACCCCCTCCCTCGTTTAACCCTCCCTCAAAATTCTCTTTCTGAAACAATCACCCCCTGGAGGGTATTTCGAGGAAATACGGTAATTTGCTTTCATAAAAGTGAACCAGTGCACAAGAACAAGGTGTCTCTGTAAAAATGCTTGCACTTTGCTTGATTTCCAGTTACCGTATTTCCTCGAAATACCCCCCCCCTCAAGATGGGCACTATGAATTTGTGGTCCGGGAAATGCATAACAGACGTCTAAAACACTTACTGTGTTACGTTAGAACATCGTTTATACCATCTACATCCTTATATAAGGCTGTAAAAACTTATAAATGGTGGTTACTGCTGCATTTTTCACGTTTCTCGCTCAACATTCTCACTCTGAAAAAATAAACCCCCTGGGGATATTTCAAGGAAATACGGTAATCACTCCAGAAACTACATTTCCCAAAAAAATTAATCAAAATGTTCATGGCATTTAGGAATTTATTCTGCAAGTGGTCATTGCTTCTTGCACCACTCAGCTGAAAATTTCCAAATTCCTAAATAATAAATTTAAATTTAAATTCATTTTATTTTTAATTTACACATGCAAAATAGTTTGCAGATACACCTCGCACCAAACACTCAAACATTACATTACATTCAGTATGTATCTGCGCGTTCTGAGCACGTTCACGGCGCGGCTGAGTTGTTTTTGGTTGAGTGCACAGCGGATGAAAAGTCGCAGGCGGCCGGCGTCTGTGCACACCTGCGAAAATGACATTTTTGGTTGAAGAATGCGCGTTTTTTGAGGGTGTATTTTACCTATTTATGTCTTTGATTGGCTTGGCAGTGTGCCAAAATGTAGCTCTTGTAATGTAATGAGAAAGTACGTCGTTGTTGAAATTTAAACGTGTAACATTCTCACAACAACAAAAATATTTTGAGATTTTACAAAAACGACTTTCATTAGTTTGCGTTGGCATTTTGCCAGCGTGATCTGTGCATACGAATTTCTAAATCAACTGGGGTAGGTCGACGATAGCTATCCAGATTTCTGACAAATAGTTGACTATTGTTCAAAGGACGCACTAAAAAAACGAAAAAACAAAAACATACCTTTTTAGCCTTTTTCACAGCATCCAGAATGACCCACAGCTGGCCACCAATTTGCTGGGTGGTGTAACTAGACATCAGCGCAGATAGACATGCCCAGACAGATATTCGATGGGATGTCTTGGAGTTGTGGTGATTCTGTGGGTTGTAGCTGTTGGCTGAGGTGGGAGGAGTTTTGGTTATAGGGGCACGGAATATTATATATATATATATATATATATGTATATATATACCATATTTGTTTGAATAATTCCCCTGGGGAATTATTTTTTCATCTGACTTTTTGAGAGGGGGCTATTCGAGGACGAGGTGGCAATTTTTCAAGGGATGAATTCTTCTGTCGTGAAAGTTTTCAAAAATATTTCTATCAATTCATTTCACAAAATACCTATACTTTATTCACAAAATAACGTGCCATTTTTGTTTTAATTGGACAAAACAACTTTATCTATCATAACCTTAAGGGCGAATTATTTTATGCTCACTCGTCTCATGGGGGGGGGTTATTCGAGGAGGTTGGGGACAACGCGTCAATTGCATTTAATGATTAAAAAATGCAGAGGATGTTATTGAAGAAAAAATGAAACGCGAAAAAACCCTTCTTTCTTTCTTCTTCTTCTAAAAAAAAATTTCTTCAAAACCCCAAAATCAAAAAATGTTTTACCGTATTGTTTCTAATAGAACGCCAGGTCTCTAATAGAAGGACGTCTCCCATAAAAAGTACACTTGTTCGACTTAATTTGGGCCACCAAAAAAATAGTACGCAGTCTCCTATTTTACATAAAGTGCTGGAATTAAGCCAAATGCATAAAAAATGAAAGATATCAGCGGACGCTGTGATTTAATGGCTTTGGTCAATTGATTCTGCGCTATTTTAACATCAAATGTTGGATGAACTCTTATGTATCTTCATTATATGAACTGTCTGTGACATATTTATAACACTTTGAGAAACCTTGGCAGAACTTGAAAAAGATTGGCGGAAAAGTTGACGAAAAAATAGAAGGGCGGTCTCCAATACAAGGGCAGGTAAAAATGCTGATGAAGAAAATAGAAGGGCGCCTTCTATTAGAAGAAATATGGTATTTATGTCTAAATACATCATGAACCTACATTTCAATCCATAGCTTAATATATCTTCTAACAATCTGCAAAGTGCCGTGAGATGTTCGTGTTTGTCATTCACAATAATCTGAGTTTGATTTTGCAGTTTTTCCTCCAGAGTCGACTTTGAATTTTGTTCATTGTTGATGTCCACAGTCACACAGCAGAGCGCTCTTGTGTAAGCTGAGACATTGGGTATTTATTAAAAGGGTAAAAATTGGGCATTACACTAATGTTGCGATTACAGCTCGGGTGTAAAATTGACCGGGCGTAAAATTGATTTTGGGCATAAAATTAATTACAGATGAATGGATAAAGATACGACATTGTTATTTCAGTCAAAGACAGCTTAGATGCAGAAGTTTCTTGTGTCCAAAGCTCATGAGTTTATTTTAATCGTACTGGGAGTTATGAGTTTAGCACAATTTTGTCAATTATGTGCTGTTATGCTGCGATTACAGCTTGGGCGTAAAATTGACCTGGCGTAAAATTGATTTTGGGCGTAAAATTAATTCAAGGTGATTGGATAAAGATATTGTGTTGTAATTTCAGTCAAAGAAAGCGCACATGCAGATGTTGCTTGTGTCCAAACCTCATCAGTTTATTTTAATTGTACTAGAAGTTATAAATTTTGGCGCAATTTTTGTTAATTTTACACCCTAATTTTATGCAACTTACAGCGCATAATTGAAAAAATTGTGCTAAAATTCATAACTCCCAGTACGATTGAAATAAACTCATGACCTTTGGACACAAGAAACGTCTGCATTTAATCTTTCTTTGACTGAAATAACAATGTTGTATCTTTATCCATTCATCTGTAGTTAATTTTACGCCAAAAATCAATTTTACATCCGGTCAATTTTACGCCCGAGCTGTAATCGCAGCATAAGTGGCGTAAAATTAGGGCATAAAATTAAAAAAATTTGCGCCAAAATTCATGACTTCTAGTGCAATTAAAATAAACTGATGAGCTTTGGACACGAGCAACATCTGCATGTGCGCTTTCTTTGACTGAAATTACAATGCCGTATCTTTATCCATTCACCTGTAATTAATTTTACGCCCAAAAATCAATTTTACGCTGGTCAATTTTACACCCGAGCTGTAATCGCAGCGTTACAGAAATGACGTTTTGGGGTTGCAACAATATGAGAATTTCATGCTAATATTCAAATTTGACAGCTTTTTTCTGTGACTTAATATTTAATATCAAAATTGACATTTATCCTGGATATCGATATTGGATCATTTACCCAAATATAGTCAATATCAGATATGATATCGTTGCAACCCCAATTGACATAATTATTGATTCACAATTGTCAGATTGTTTTTAAACTCACCTTTCAGCTGCCTCAGAAGTGGATGTCCAACGGACATTTTTCTATCTATTAAAATATCTGAATAATCGACTTTTTCGATCTATCTGCTCATATTTTATCGATCATAAATGTAAAAATATTATTCTGTGTGATATATGTGTTATTTATTACACTGTTTGTGTAGCTGAATGTAGCTTAGCTGAATTTTATTGTAATGAAACGCACACATGGATGTGTACATAAAATAGGTATTCAGTATGTCTAGGTGCATGATCCAGTGTGCGAATGTGTACAAAAATAGTATATACTTACCTACCGTATTTCCCCCAAAAACCTCCCGGGGGGTGATTGTTTCATAGTGGCCCCGAGAGGGGGGGGGATTAAACGAGGGGGGTATTTCGAGGGGGGGGTTATTATTTCACAAGAAAATTTTTGAAAACCAAGTACGAAATTGTCATCTGAAACGTACGCAGACGTTGAAAAATGCAACAAAAACCGCCATTTATAAGGATCTGTAGACTAATATTAGTATGTAGATGGTATGTACACGTTCTAACGTGACACCGACATTGTTTTAACGTGTGTTCTGCAGTACACAGAACACAAACTACAGTTATTGTCATGTACGTTCCGTTTACACTCAATTTGGGGGGGGGGTATTTCGAGGAGGGGGTGATTGTTTCATAGTGGTCCCGAGCAACGATGGGTAAGTTCTCAAAAAAAAAACACTTTCTGTGTTTTGAGTTTTTCAAAAATGAATACCTGTGTTTTGAGTTTTTTCCTCAAAAAAAACTTGAGTAACTCTGTTTTTATTTCTGTGTTTTTTGTAAAAACTTGAGTTTTTTTAGTTTTTTTCTAAAAAAAACTCAAGTTTTATCCAAAAAATTTGAGTTTTTCCCAAATTTTGTTTTCGATTTACAGCATTTCGATCTGGAAACAGTGGTTTTCTTATAAAATATTGGTTTTACACATGTTTTAACCCCACATAACATTTGTGTATTCATTCAAGTGTCAAAAAAGTCCATAAAAATGTCCACAATGAGGACATCAACATCACAACACCAGCAACAAAATGCCCAGAAACAACAATTTACGCAGTACTCCAAAATTCTTCAATGGATGTGCACTGTATGGAAGACTACGGAATTGATTTGAACTACAACTACCATTTACCTTGAAATACCCCCATGGGGGTTTATTATTTCATCAGAAAGTTTTGAAAGGATCATAGAAAATAATAGGCATTTACGTACCCAAAACAGGTTATGAATGCGTACAAACAGGATATATTTGAAATAAACATGTAGATAGCTACACAACCTAGTACAGTCTATGTGTAGCTGCGATGCAAACTAGCAGTAATAAATACATCATGTACATTGGATACATGATGTACATCATCCCAGAGGGGGGTATTTCAAGGGGGGGGGGGGGCTAATTATTTCACCAGTTCATTTTGAGGGGGGTTAATTCAAGGTAATAAGGTATACTTGAATGTCAAAACTTAAATTGTCTAATCCACCATGAGATGTGCATGCCATCTTGAATTTCTTTTTTGTACCATCATAAAATATGAATACATTATGTACTATACATGCTTATTTTATCTTGTTTAGTTTAACTGAATTAATGTGCAGTCAACTGCTTCGCTGAAAAAAACACAAAAACTCAAAAAACTTTTCTGTGTTTCCGTGTTTCTGTGTTTCTGTGTTCTCCAAAAAAAAACTCATATGAGTTTTGAGTTTTTCAAAATTTATGAGTTTCCGTGTTTCTGTGTAAAACAAAAACACAGAAACTCAATGAGTTTCTGTGTTCAATTTCTGTGTTTTTTCCATCGTTGGTCCCGAGAGGGGGGAGTAGAACGAGGGGGGTATTTCGAGGGGGGGGGGTATTTCGAGGAAATACGGTAGCTGTTTAAACGTGCTTTACTATGTAAACGTGAACTTATTGTAGACGTCATTGTGAAATCTACAGTAAATCTACCCCACCCAAAAAAAACAGAATTGTTTTCTTATCAGGTAACCTTGGTATCAATGTATTTGGTAGATTATGTATATTGTTATTTTATTGGTCAAAATATGTTTTTATTCGAGGAACGCACGCTATCCATTTTTCAGAACGAACCAGAGTTGCGAAAACGTAATTACGTTTACCCGAAATACCCGGTTATTCGGGTATTTATACTTACGTTTACGTTTACGCTTTCCAAAAATACCGTTACGCTTTGTTACGTTTTCCTGGCACAATTACCCGGGTACCAGAGAAAACGTAAAAATATGCTACACGGAACCGTATTGTTTGACAAATGTATACTCGGCAGACACGATACTCTACAAACAGATAGGAGTTATATCTTCGGCTGGCAGACGGCCAGCCGAGAACTTATGGAATACGTGACGAAGACGACGTGATGGCGAGAGATGAGGATGGCAACAAAATTGATCACGTCATGATGGAGTGTTTCCTCCGGAAAAATGTACGATGTAATGTCATCCGAGTATACTGTATTATGATTAGTTCAACATTAGGGTTCAAACGATATATCGTATCGAATATCGAATATCGGATATCGACCATTTTTTAATATCGAATATCGAATATCGATATCGAAAATTTTGAAAAAATATCGAATATCGAATATCGATATCGAAAATTTTGAAAAAATATCGAATATCGAATATCGATATCGAAAATTTTGAAAAAATATCGAATATCGAATATCGATATCGAAAATTTTGAAAAAATATCGAATATCAAATATCGATATCGAAAATTTTGAAAAACTATCGAATATCGAATATCGATATCGAAAATTTTGAAAAAATATCGAATATCGAATATCGATATCGAAAATTTTGAAAAAATATCGAATATCGAATATCGATATCGAAAAGTGATATCGTTTGAACCCTATTCAACATGTTCTAATGTTGAGGAGTTCTAATTCCGCAATTGGAGAACTGAAACACCAATTTGTAAGTGAAAAGTAAAAAGTTGAAGGAAATTATTTTTGTGAGGGAGAACTGAAATGCAAATTTATGGAGCCTGTATTGGTGTATTTAGTACTGTATTTACATCAGCAGAACACAGCCTTTTTGAGTGTTTTCTCATGACTGGCCATTTGTCTTTTAACTTGCCATTTTACTCACAAATTTATTTTTCTTTCAATTTTTCCTTGCCTTTCAACCTGCCATTACTTCTCACTCATAAATTTTTTTTAGTTCTCCTGTTACGGAATTAGCACCTTAAGACCCTACACCCACTAGTTGACAACGACGCAAAATGTCACCTCCAATCCCAATTCAATATCCCGATCCCATCATTATATATATATATATATATATATATATATATATATATATATATATATATAAAATACAGGTAAGCAGAAAATGTCGATGGAGATCACATGAACATCCATAATGTTGTAAAAAAAACATTGTTTTTTTTTGTATTCTCTGATAGCGGAAGCACTTGATATAATTTTTACGTTTACGTTTTATTTTACGTTTTCCCTGGTATTTTAAAAATACCTTACGTTTTAGTATTTATACTTTTGATTTGAAAAAGGTATTTACGTTTACGTTTACGTTTTTTAAAAATACCAGTATTTGTACAACTCTGGAACGAACACTATCAAAACGTGATCATTAATAAAATAAAAAAAGTGTTCAGAAATAATTTCTAGCAAAATGATGTTGGTTGTACTCGACTCCTTTTTTCTTTTCAATTTTTTGTTGTGAAAGTGAGTGCATAAGTATCGCGTTGGTTTGTTGACACGTAAGACATAAGTACTGTGGTACACAGACATAAGTACATAAGGCTGCATACTGTGCCGTCCGCCGACTATACCATTCACTGTAAAGCCATAATCCGCTCGGTGTTACTTGAATTTTTATTATTCATTGAAGGGAAGAAAATTTCATAGCAAATGTATTACATATGTCCATATTAATGGTCTCATATTTCCACGTAAGCATTATAGGATACAGCCGACCGGTGTTCAAAGCAGTAGAAGTGATTTTGCGTAATACATTGCACCCATTTTCATATAGCATCCATGCACAACGTTATGGAGCCTGTATTGGTGTATTTAGTACTGTATTTACATCAGCAGAACACAGCATGGGCATGGGTAAAAATGTTCAGCCTGTTTCTGTTTAATTTTGTACATTTTCTTTTTTTAACATGAGCACAATTTGTTTCAACAGTGGTAACAATATGTTCAAGTTCAATGTATGTGAATAGGTATGTTCATATGTTATTTCACTTGTAATTCCTTCAAAAACAAGTAAGCAGATGAAACACAAGGTGAGATTGCCCACAAGATAATATGCATGTAAATATAAAATGTACAACAAACATCTACCCTCAAAAATGATGTAGCAGTGATAAATAATTGATCAATATTAGGAAAAATGCATATCAACAAACAGAAAAACGATGATAATAAAGGATGCAGTGCAATTGTGATAACAAAAGAGCATATTATGTTGAAATCAGTCCATGATTGACAAGGTGTAAATACAACCTGGTTTTTAATTAATGATTACATCAATTTATCACTATTATTTGCCCTGTAAAGAGGGTGACATTAATGTACATTAAAATCATTATGCTTTTTGCTGATCAAATTTCTTTCATTAAGAAAGTTATCATAAAGTTCATAGCATCAGTGATGGCTTGATACATGCACATGCAGCTATTGTGGTCAAAACTCATGTACAATTTTTGTAAAATACTGAAATAATTGTTGTGGTGAGAATTCTCTATGTATGCTTCTACAAGAATAATTTTTTTTTACATTTTTTGCAAGGGATGCGTTTGTGAGATTTGTTTAACATTACTATCAACATGCAGACATAAGTACCTAACTGTGCATGCACATAGTATCAAGAAACTTTGTAAATCAGGATGCAGGGTACATAAACATTAAAAACAAAAAATAAGCACCAGTGATACATAATTGAATAATATTCTTACCTACAGTAAAATGGACTACAGTTAGTGCTAGTTTAAAAAAATTGTCTGTAATCTTTGCAAACACTGATAGAATCATGAAAGTAATTTTATCAAATATGCAACAAAAAAAATGATTCCGAAAAATGGCACATGTGATAAGTTAAATAACAGGTAAAATGCAAAATGTAATGAGACTACAAAGTACAAGGTAGCATTATTGTCAAAAAGTTACAAATAACTAAATAGAGTGAGTATCTGAATACTGAATCATAAAAGAAAATGATTTTACAAGAGAGAAAAACAGAGCCAAAGCTTTTTATAAATACCAGTGTCAGAAATTGCTGAGATTACCATAAAGCTCAAAAAAGACAATGATGGAAACTTGATTATGTAAACACACCTTGAACTAATTCTGCAAATGAACAAGTGACAACAAAAGTGGTAATTGTGGTAGTCATATTCAAGTGTTAAGTGTTTTCATTAAGACTTTAGCTTATCACTGTTTATTTGTCCATTTTTTTCTATAGCCACTTGATTATACTACAGCACTCACTGATTTACTCGCCATTTGTCCACGTGCAGAATTATCTAACATCAATGTTTTCTATCGAACCAATTTCTAGATTATTCTGGTTTAAAAAAATCTCATCATCAACTTTCCATCACAGTCAAAAACAGCGCTGAATCACCAAATTTCATACATACCACTCCTTGTAATCTTTTTTCCGCCTTCCAGCCGTGCCATTTTTGCCAGCCATTCCCAACCCATTCGCTGGTGCACTTATGAGGTGTGGTTCAAAATTGGGTTCGGGGGGACTTGCACCACCCTGTATGTGGGGGGGGGGGGGCTGAATTCCAAAATGTTTGCATATTTGACAAAAAAGTTGCATGTGCGGTGCGAGTGTGAGGGAGGGGGTACTGTTAATGCAAATATGATGAATGCTTATTACCTAACAGTCAATGACATGCTTCTGTTGCTAATTTTCACGAAAAGTGTTTGTATTAACGATTTCGTACCTTGTCAAGTAACAAACAAAATTCTGGCAAAATAATGATCCCTCCTCAAATAGTCCCCTCAAAATTCAAATTAATCCCCCCACAATTTTTCTGCTGAAATTAACAAACCCTTGCAAAATTTCCAATGAAAACAGGTAAAAAAACAGAAACCCCAAAAACTCACATCCATATTGGGCAGTGGCGCATAAGCAGTGGTGCTACTCTGTATGGGCACGGGTGCTCCAAATGGTGCATCTATGACATAACCACCAGCCACTGACGTCGCACTCGCTGCAAGTGTGATGGATAGTTGGGTGAGGTGGGTGGATTTGGTGTTGCTGTACACACTACCGTATATCCTCGAATAAGTCAATGAGTGAGTGTGAGGCAACAATAACTCCCCCCCTCGAATAACTCCCCCTCGAAAAACCCCGCAGTAAATCAATCATAAATTTCACTGAACATTCTGATGTAAAAATTACCGCCCCCTCGAATAACCCCCCCCCCCTCAAAAACTGGCAAAAAAATAACTCCCCAGGAGACTTATTTGAGGACATACGGTAGTTTACTAGCGATCTATAAGAAATGGGCAACTCATGAATCAGTCATTGAGTGCAATTGAGTGCATTTGAGTTTATTGTAATGAGTTGTGTTCACTCCCTGCTAACTAAAGCTGCCAAACAGCTCATTCCAGTAAACTCAAGTGCCATTCAAAGCTGATTTATGAGTTTCCTAAATTCTCAGTTTACTGACAGTAAACTAGTGTGTGCCGCACTGGTAAACACGTGTAGCTGTTACGATTTTTGCTGTATTCAATGGTGAAAGTTTGCAAAAATAATTAGTAAACAAATAGTGAGTTCAGTATGATAAATTCCTCCCATTTAAATTCTTTGATGACAAACGCCAGGGGCCAGATTTATTTCTCCCTACAGATTTGTAGGGTAGGGCGTACGCCCGATAGATTTTTTAAAGTTCAGCCGCATCGACGCACATGCACCGAGAGCAAGGCGGTTTGAAAAAAATATACGAAACCATCCCTTAAGGTCGCCGATATTGCAATATGACGTATATCGCTTCGATTTCGGCCCGGAAATCACTATTTCGTCATTTCCTGGCCGTCTGCCAATTCGCTTTTTATTTTATTTTGTCGGGCGGGTTACTCGCATAAGTCGCGCTTTTGTACGCTCGTGCATGCATTTCATTCTTGTCGCTGCCCTCATGGTTTCGGTTGTAGGCAGTGAACACCAAAAAAGTGACCACCTGACTACACAAAAGCGCGACTTATGCGAGTAACCCGCCCGAGAAAATAAAATAAAAAACGAATTGGCCGATGGCCAAGAAATGACGAAATCATAATTTCCGTGCCAAAATCGAAGTGATATACGCCATATTGCAATATCGGCGACCTTAAGGGATGGTTTCGTATATTTTACAACCCGCCTTGCTCTCGGTGCACGTGCGTCGATGCGGCTGAACTTTAAAAAATCTATCGGGCGTACGCCTTACCCTACAAATCTGTAGGGAGAATTAAATCTGGCCCCTGGGGTGATTACTAATAATATAGGTTCATTCTTTCAACTCTTTTTTCATATTTTAGTGAAAAGTACAAACAAATTAGAACTCTTCAATTAAACAAAAATATTTTTAAGTGCCAATTTCACTTACCAGCAGCGACAGATCTCCTGTTGTAGCACTTGAACACAATTAGCACAATGATAATTATAGTCAAAAGGAGGCCTAATGACAGCAAAATTATCATGGATGTTTTGCTAGGCTCCGTTTTGGCGGCACCAGTCGGCTTCTCTGTGTCTGTAGGATAAGAGATCAGTCAAAATTGTAAAGTAATTTAAAAAATGGAACGTTTTTCTACACAAATGGCCTAAATACATTTTTCTGTCATTTTTGACATGTTCACAATATCCTTTATCCCAACTCCAAAGCTACTTTACCACGTGAAAAACCACTGGCTCCAGACTAGTGATGGAATGGCAGTATGCCACCATGGCACCTTATTTGGGCACTTAATATCAATCACTACCCCATACCCACATACCTGCAGCTTTTTCCACAGCTCTGGGTGTCTCGGAACTTTTTGACCAAACCTCTCTACTGACTGTAGTAGTCAGTGAAAGCCCAAAGTCTGGTTCCCAGGGATCGGGTTGGGGTGTCCAAATGTTCTCGGTCACTGGTTTTGTTGCTGGTGAGCTCGATGTACTTGGTGCTGAAGTAGTTGTAGGTGGCAATGTTGAACTGACTCTGGTGCCCTTTGTGCTTGCTGGCAGCCAAAAAGGTACAGTGGGTTTCGCTTTTGATGTTGTTGTAGTGCTGTGAAATGAGATGTGAAACGTTTTTTACAGATGTATTTAATAAAAAAACCTACATGTTCATTAACAAAGGTCAATTGCCACATACCTAAAATACATATTTACATGTTCAATAAAACATTATAGTTACACACATAAAAAATACATGAAATGACTTTAGATGTGAAAATATGGATTGGGCCCATTTCCTATTAGTGACATGAATTTAAATACATTTTACCAGTAGTGTACTATCTACAAAATGTTGCAGTTCAATGCAAAATGCATGTGCTAAATATTGGAGCCAACAATGCGTGCTTACAGTGCTTTTACCTCGCTTAGAACCTAACAATGCATGCACTGTTTATCTCTGTTCCGTTGAGTTGGGAAGTATTGATAGATTTTGATGGGAAATGTGAGAATTACTGGCATTGTGCCAGGAATTTTTCAAGTGAACAAGTGCCGAGGAAGGTGGCGAGTGGTAAATAAAGTTGCAAGTGTTGACAAACCATAATAAACAAGTTATTATACAAGTGACAGCATTTTTAGGAAATGAACTTGTCAGTTTTGAGCTTACTTGTCACTTCACTTAGGTACATTTTACAAACTACTACATTTCCACCTGACAGAAGTCATTCACATCTGTTGTTTTCATTCAACATTAATATTCAAATTTCTCAAAAAATGGCTACTATATAAATGAATTTAGATTCACATTTTCAATGTGGAATATTTCCAACACTAAATGGCATTTCAACACGGAAAAGGGAGCATGAAAACCCAGCTGTAGGCAGATAGGACCTAGTGTGAACATTGTATTTACTGTATGTGTAGATATACAAATTCCTTTATGTGTTCAAATTGGCTTAGTGGGTGCCGGGGAAGTATGCACCTAGGGGAAGTAGGAAGTATGCAATTTGCAGGTGCACTTTTCACCTGCATTTACTCATTATTGTGTATATTTTTGTATGTGTATTTGTATGGAAGCACGCTGATTAGTACTTAAAGCATGCATGTTAATATGCTCAATATGTGAATAAAAACGCTCAATATGTACTTTATATGTGAATAAAATGTGCTATAAATGCACGTAAATATATTGTGTTTTGAAAAATATTGAAACACTGATATGAAAAACGTAAATGCAGTCTAGATTTCAAAATACCGTGAGGTTGTTACTCTTTGATTTGGTTCAACAGAAACAGACATTAAAGGAAACCAGAAACGAATGGCCTGTCTTGTCTGTGAAATGTTATAATTTGTATAAAATTTGTGCAAAGTTACCTAGTTGGTCATAAATTAAAAATTACCTGACCTTGCATGCAATTGTATATAGCATTGGAAAAAAACTTGGGAGATGTATGTTTCAATTTCTAAAATATCAGAAAATATCAAAGCATCTTATATTGATTCATATTTTCTCCACACTTTTTCCAGAGAGAATTGATTATATTTTTAAGCGAAGAAAATATTAAATATATCTGATTTACCTATGTTTTTATTTATTTTTTCAGTTTTTTTTTTCAGAGAAAATTAACTATTCTGAGATTTTATTTTACTATATTTTCTAGGGTGTCAAATTTCCGTTTTCCGTTTTCCGTTTCCGTTTTCCGCAGGCAAATGTTTTCCGTTTTCCGGCTGCTGAATTTTTTTTTCCGTTTTCCGTTCCGTTTTCCGGCCACCTTTTTTCTGTTTCCGTTTTTCCGGCTCATTTTCCGTTTCCCGGTTAAATTTTCAGTTTTTCCGCTTTTTTTCCATTTGCCAGCTCAATTTCCAGTTTTTCCACCTTTTTTCCATTTTCCGCCTCAATATTATGCTTTCCGCCTCATTTTACCCTTTTCTGGCTCAACTTTCTCTTTTCTGTTCCAGCCAAACTGGTAAACAGTCATGCAGATTGTCAATTATGTAAAAAATTCTGTTTCCAGCAAAATTTCAGCGAATTTTATCATTTTTTTTTGGCAAAATTTCAGCAAATTTTTCCATTTCCATGCAAATTCCATTTTTCCGTTTCCGTTTTTCTGGCCCATTTTTCCGTTTTCCGGCCACTGAATTTTTTTTTCCGTTTCCGATTCCCGCCAAGTGCAAATTTTTTTCCGTTTTCCGTTCCGTTTTCCGGCTGCTGAAATTTTTTTTCCGTCTCCGTTTCCGTTTTCCATAAAAAAAAATTTTGACACCCTAATATTTTCTCAAAATCAAAAAAAAATAATGCTGAGTTAAGTAGTTGAGTTGTCTTGTCTTGTCTAGTTGAGTTAATGAGTTGCCTATTAGGTAACTACAGTCAATAATCATGAAAAATAACCCATCCCAGTAAACTCAAATGCATTCAACACTCAATATTAATATTTATATCAGTTTCCAAAATTTCAGTAAAAAAAGTAGTGTGTAGGCGCAATGAGTGAGTAAAACCACATCTAAAACATGTTATATTTTCTTCCATAAATGCACCCAACCCGACACATACTACAATTTAACACCCATTCATATTTGATTCAGTGTACACCCAACCCAAAATTCAAACCCGCAAAAACATCACACCTGGTACTTGTACTAGTACTAGTCGTGGTTGTACTAGTAGTAGTAGGTGTCGTACTGGTGCTTGTGCTTGTTGTTGTGGTTGTCGTCGATGTCGATGTCGATGTTGAGGTCGATGTAGAGGTGCTTGATGTTGTTGTGGTTGGAGGGAGTATGGGTGCCTGAGGGGGAGGGAAGTGAATGGGAATTGTTTATCGACTGGTTGTTTTTTAATCTTGTAAAAATATCTTTATTTTGTAAAAAAAACAAGGAATTGAATTATGTGGGTGTAGGCAAAGCATTTAAATGTTAAGTGATCCATTGTATTTGGGTGTGATTTGACTACAGCTGGAGGATTCGGTATAACCATAAAATATGTGAAGGAATATGATGATAAAACAATTTTCAATTATTCTAAGTATTCTCATTTACCAAATTTTTTACTTAAACAGTGACAATAAAACAAAGTACACTTAGTAAATAAATACCCAGACTAAATTTGAATAAAACTGTCAGTTTTTGTAACCATTTATTTAAAATAAATACTATGAATACTGGTTCAAATGAAAAGATATGTACTTGTAAATAATATAAATCTAAAAAAATGTAGCACACAAATAAATTACACACACACATAAATACATAACTCACCCAAGGGTCACCACTCCCCTCAATCTTATCAAACTGCTCCTTCTCAACTGGTTTCTTTGGGTGCACCAATTCTGTTTGCAATTTGTCATCCACATCAAAATCAGTAGTAGTTTTTGGATTGCATGTGACTTCATCTGAGTCTGGACATGGAATACTGAATGGGGTTATCAGTTCCATGCTTTCTGGGCTTCTGGTGGCTTGAGATGAGTACATTGAGTCACTTTGGGGTATCTGTAGATTTGGGTTGGTGTAGAGTGTGTTTGGTATTTTAGAGTGAGATTACACATTAACTTAAAATTGATGGCATGGGGTTGATAATTAGATGATATTAATAAGACATGATGTTTTTTATATTTAATTAAAGATTTCTTCAAAACCTTTAATATCTGTTTGTAATTTTTCTATATCAAAATTGTGTTTGCAATTTGAAATTAAATAAAAAAGTGTTTGCAATTTGATATGATATCAGAATTTGTTTCCATCAAAATTCAAAAAATAATTCAACATTTTCAATATCAATGTTAGAGATGCATATCCAATATTCAATATGATATATTGTTTCAACCACAGAAAATAAAATGTGGTATTGTGAAACTCACAGAAGTATGGGGGTCTTGATCCTCAGTTGAGACATATTCCTCAGCTTTATGCACCAATTTGACATCATTATAAACTGTTATTCTTTCATAACTATTTGCTGCCATGTCCAAAATGTTCAAATTGTTGAAATTCAAGCCAATAATATCTCCTTTGTATGGATATGCAGTAATTTCCCTTGAACTGCCCTCATCTTGCAAGAAGTTGTCAACTTCTGATCGCTTTCTTCTACCATTTTTCTGCTTTCTGCTTTCTGGAACATCTGGGGAGCCCACTATGATATACCTTACTTGACTGAGTGTCTTTAATTGAGGACCTGTGAGTTGAAAAACATTTTAAAGTTTTCAAAAAATTGTTTTTACATTTTAAAAAGTTTCATTTTCAAATGTCATATCTAAAAATAGATTTTCAATTTTTTGAAGAGGATACTTCAGATCGTTAGAATGTTTTCAGCCAGTTTAACAAAAAAAAATTTATTGCAATCAATAATTAATGAAACAATCTTCCAGAACATCTTCAAGCTTCATGCATTTTTTATCTATTCTCTCCCACCATGACACTCAAGATGCCATCACAGCACATAAATTCTCATGTAAGAATTTCTCATACAGCCACGGAGCAAAACCAACCAAAAGGCTCCTTGACCACAGGCACCTGCCCATCCAACCACAATGTAGCATTTGCCTCGTTTCTGTAAAACCGCACCACATGTCTGCGACCATTGTCCACTTTCAATGTTGTATCTGTCATTCTGTGCTCTTGGGTGCCCAGATTGTAAGCTATGGATATGTAGCTGTTTGTCTGGGAGGTTGGGGGAGGGGTTTCTTCAAGTGTGATGTTTGGTTTGGGGTTGGGCTTGTGGTGTTGATGATTGTGTGAGGAAAGAAAGTGTTGTTGTTGTTTTTTGTTTTCTGCTAAAAGGTCTGCTATGCGAATCTAAATATCGATTCCATTTTCAGAAAAAATGTCAGCCTCACTATTGGTCTTGAAAACTTGTCTCATTTGAACCCAAATATATTGAATTTATCAATAAATATATTGATCCAAAAGCTAAATTTACCACCATTGATAATGTTTGGTAATTTAAATTTCCAAAAGGCAAATTGTTTATCATCACCAATATTTACCTCATCCTCCACTAGTACTTTTAAACATCACTGATGTTGAACATAAAATATAACAGGAACAAAAACTCACAGTTCTCACAGTGATGTATTCATTGTCAACAATACATTTCACACTTAAAAGAAATGCATTGGCTGACTTTGTTTTGAAAGCAAATGAAAATTTGTCCTCATCAGTGCTGGGTCTGTAATACAATGGATATTCATAGACTATGGCACTTTCAGTCTTTCCAGACCATTCATAGGTAGTTGACTCTGTGGGAAATGTAATGTGTCATGGTTAGTCCACAGATATTGTGAAAAACATTAAAAGTCTGACAAACTGAAACATTCTAAAAAATGAAATACTCTCATTCTTACACAAGTAAGTGTACTTACCTTGATCACACTTTTTACCTACAAAGGTAGTATGTGTGCAGTCACACCTGATTCCATTCCATTTTTGCACACAAATAGCACCATTTTTGCATGAATGGGTGTTGCTGTTGCACTGGGCAGATGGCTCTGTGTAAAATCCATATATAAAAAAATCTAATATCAAACTGGGTGTGTGATTCAAGATGAAGTTTCATGTAGTGCCTTTACACAGATACTTCACAAAAAAACACATAAAGTCTACTTCCAAGCATCAAACACATTCACATGAACTTCACCAATCACAGAATCTTTCAGTGAAGTGTGAAGGCATTTTGATAAAGTAACACCAAGAAGAATAATGCCTGGGGCTGGGTGCAATGTCAATGCAGTCCTTTATGATGCTGCACCAACTAGCCATTTAGCTGGTGCTTTACTGGATTTTCATTCTGCACAGTAAAACTCACCTATGCATCCTTTCTCCACCATGTGCACCTTTTGGCTCTCTTTAAAAAGGTCAATTTTTTTTGATCCAACCTCTAAAGATGCAATGCAACCCCTGAATCCATGTGATGATTTGAGGGCAATAGGCAAGTTTGCATAAGATGAAATGTTCTGCATGCCACCAATGTACAGAGGGCCCTGCATTTTTATAAAAACATATACAGAAGTAAATATTTAAAGTGATGCATAAAATACAAAATTCAAACTGTGCTAAAATCATTTTTTATGTCAATTTGAATCTGGTGGAAAATGCTACAATTTCTGGCACCAACTGAATATTTTGAATTGATAATAACATGAACAACTAAATAGCAAATTCATTTTAAAATCCAAAAACAAACCTTCATATTCTCAAACATGATCTTTTTGTTCAGCCAATCACCTCCGTCCATTTTTGTAACCAGCTTATCCACAATCAGCAATAATTCATGCTTAGGTAAGTTTCTTTCAATCACAGCCACATTATGCCATTCAAAATCAGCCAAATTTTGTGACATTTTAGAATTTGGGGAAAATAGAGTGTGTTTTGGGAGAACATGATTGTTTGTTGCATAGAACTGGTACTCAGTTTTCGATATCAATGTCTTGATGCCAGAATTTTGATCAGGGCTCAGGATGAAGTGAATCTGGGAATTTTGCATGTATGATTTATGAAATAAATTTGTTTCATACGTTGGACTTGATATTGCATTTACATTTTAACTGAAAAATGAGGGATGTTGAATTCCATTTAATTATCAAATGTCCATCAGTTTATGTTGTCAACATTACACTGACACAAAAATGTTGGCCAATTTTCACCCATAAATATGTAACACAGTAAGTCTCATGTTACCTGGAAACAGCCCATGTGAGAATATGGAATAACAAAAAATTAAGGTGATACTCACCTTTCCCTCATTCAATTCCACAGCCAGAAATTCCCATTGGTTCCCAACAAACATAATGAGGCCATTTTTCTCCAAAGTTCTGAATTGAAAATGCAATCTCAAATTGACACCATCAAACAATGTTTCCCTTGCAAACATTCTATGAAGTTTAGCATATCCCAATTGACTGGTAAAGCTGACTGTTTTCTCACGTAGCAACCTGAATGTAAAAAAAACATTTTGTCATATTAGTTAGGGTAAATACTGCTTAATAATGCTTCATTCAGAAAACTTTGTAAATATAAATAGTTGATGAAAATTATTGAGGTGTGAGATTTAATTGACCCCTCAAATTTTATGCCTGGTTGTTTTTATCTAATTATGTGCTTCCTTATACAATTGCTGACTCTGATAACTTTTCAGTGATTAGATATTGTGCACACACAGTTGAAATTGGCAATGTGCCAACCTTTATAAGTATATTTATTTAATGCCAAACAATGGTGATATTTGTGTTATGGTAGATAGTGGTGCAACGCTGACACAAGACATTATTATTTACCACATATTCTCAATAAAGTCTCCCTCGAAAAACTCCCTCTTTGAAAAACTTTTTGCCAAAAAAAAACTTTGTGCGGCTAATTGAATCTCAAACCAAATGTGCATACATTCAATCAAACTCACCATTTATAAAGATGTAAAATTTTGACATTTTACTGAATCTGTCATCAAAATATCAAATTCTTCAAAATATAATAAGTTCACTGCATTGTCAGGAAAAGATTGAATCAAAAAGGTGCAAAATATCATGGCATAAAAGTCTTGAAGGTGAAGTTCTACAAACAAAATATTCATCTACAGCATCTGATTACAAACGTTACTGCATAGAAAATGCTGCATTGTAAGAGCACAATGTGCTTGTGTCTTCTAAACCTAAAAATGATCTTGCTATTAAATGTAGTAGGCTTTGCCCGATTTGTTGCATAACTGCACACAAAACCATTTCAGATTGAAAAACATATCAGATGGTATTGCTTGCACTTATACAATGCTAATATAAATTAAAGAAAAACAGAGAATTTCACCTGTGCTGTGCAAAACTTGCTGTCACACTAATATTTGAACCAAATTTTGTGCTGCCAACTTTATTTCCAACGTCAGCACCCAAATTTTGAACAGCAATTTCAAATAGATTCTCCCCATTGAATACCAATGAGCTGAGTTCCCCATTGAAATTTGTTGCATCCAACTCAATGTTTTCATCTTGCCCAAAATCTTTTTGATCATCATCAATATCATTTGATGCGGAGAACATAAAGGCCTTGGTATTCCCTGGGGCCTGTCCCACAAATATTGAGTCATGTTGTATTGTCAGTTTTTGTGATGAAATTGTTTCTGTAATTAAAGATTTTTTTAAAGACAGGATAAGTGAAAACATCAAAACCACAGAAAATACACACTTGGAACAAAGTCCCACACTCCATCTAAATATAACCATAGTCTATTTGCTCTTCTTTTGATTTTGGCACTGTGCCAATTGTCATCTGCTAAATTTGAGCCCCAACTGTAAATCTGCAAATGATGAGATTGATTGGACGTGAAGTGAAGCACTTTATTGTTTAACACTTTACATAACTGTTAAAGGACATATTCAATATTGAATGCTGATTACTGGCCACTTTTTCTAATATCAAATGTTTGAAACAATATAATGTTTACATATTTAAGGAGTTAAGGTCCTCCAAAAGTGGCATGACTCAAATGGCATCGAACACTTTTCATTTGGAAATGTCAAAATACATCAATTATCAAAAGTATTTTTCCAACCACACACATTTTTTAACCTAAATAACATCCATATTCAAAAGACTAACCACATCTTGTCCACCAAAATTTAGCCTCAATTTCAATCTGGCTCCAGATAAAACTAGTTGAATTGCCTGCTTTTGCCAGCTTTTATCTCTTCTGGACAAATGATGTCTATGCGCCACTGCAGCAAGAAACAGGGCACCGTGATGTCTGTCAGTCCTAAATTTTATCTGTGAGTGAGAAAGTGAAAAATTACCTAAAATGTGCATTTTTGTTAGGTAAGTCCCCACTGCTTAAACTGGCAGATGTATACTTTGTATATTTTTGTATACATTTTGTGTAAATATATCTTGTATATATCCATTGAAGGGACTCATTCAAGGGCAGTTTGTAACAATTTATACTCCATACAAAGCAAAATATGGGTGTGTTGATGCGCTGTGAATTGTTGTGAAATGCCTTCATGTATACACAGCGATTCACCAGCGTTATGACATGTAGTGCCAACTTGGGGACAACATTTCCACCAACTTGAAAACAACGTTCTGACAAAATTTTCAGCGTTGGGACAACATCATCCCACAGCATGTAAATGCATGCTTTTATTGTGACGCGCACAAACCCAGCATTGAAACAACATTATGACACATCGAGACAACAGCGAAACAACGTGTTGACAAGGCCTTGTCAACACGTTGTTTCGCTGTTGGCACTACATGTCATAACGTTGCTGAATCGCTGTGATACACTCCCCAACGCTTCACAAGGCGCTTCCACACACTTCAGGAAAATCTGCATGAACACACCAATTTTTTGCAGTTTTTGAAATTTTTTGAGAACACGCAAATCACTTTGAAACAGAATAATGTTAAAAATCCACCTGTAAATCCTCTGCCTGTGTAGATACCAGCCAAGGCTTTGTTATTTGCAGCATTTCGCCATCTTCATCGAATGCCAGTCTGACAGCATCTATAAAAAAATGGAATTTCAATCAAGCATACCTATTCTATTTTACAATGCAGTTTCTATTAGTGTTGTCACACTTTCAGTGTATTAGATTTCTCTTTTGATTACCTGTACACATGAATGTCTCAAAAAGTCTAGTAGTTTCAAACTTGCCAAAAGGTTATGTACAGCAACAAACTTTTATTTTAGCTAAAATACACCATCCAAATGGGTCAACTTCCACAGGAATCATTATTTTTAATTCAAAATGTCCAACCTTCAGCACAAGTGACTCCCTCATAAGGCCTTCTTACTGATGCACAATCACACTTGATTCTATGCCAGCCAAGCATACAATGAGCTTCATTCTTACAGTAATCCACTTCTGAACTTGTGTCTGTGGAACTTATGTCCCCACGTGGCATATGGTGCATGCTTTTACATGCTTTGTCCGTGCTCATGCTTGGATGAAAGGTTGATAGTGATAAAACCGCACTCATGTTTGATTTCTGATCCTTCTGAGACATCAGAAATGGAGGTTCTATGCAGCCAATTTCTGTACCAATGCTGTTCCTTTGGTGAAGGTGTTGCACTAATTCTAAGGTGATGCCTGTGTGAAAGTATCAACATTAAAAATCAAATCTGATATAAATATAAGTGGAACCTGTACTGGCAGAAAAATAGAGGGCATTTCTTTTTGTCAGCCAACACAGTGAGAACATTTTCCAATTGAGAAAATCGATATGGAACACATCAGTCAGGCAGTTAATGAAAACTCTGCAAAGATAATGATAGCTGAAAATTTTGGATTTTTGGGCAGATACCAAAAAATTTTCAGCTGGACAGATGGGGTAGAGAGGTCTCCCCCACTCTAGAATACTCAATTGCATATACAGGGGTGGGCATTTTCAGTTACCGCAGGAAAAACGTCATAGCTTGAGCTAGGGTTGAGCTATCACAGTGAAATTTTTACACAATAGAGTAGACTCCATAGGAAACCTATTCTGAAGTTTGCAACCCAAACGGCCACATTTTGGGTGAGATGTGGAAGACACAGTTTTTAGTGTAATTTTGTGACTTGGCGTCACCGATAGGATAAATCAAGGGTGGCATTTGTGGGGGGGTGCGGATCACTGGCCTTTGGTGTCGTCCCATTCTGTCGTACATTGGCCGATTTTGATGCCCGTTGAGTATGTTCGGGTTTGGGGGCGGGGCTATGACCTAATTCGCTTTTTTTCTCGAACAGTCCCCCAGTTCCAAGATAAGGGGGGTTAAGTCACAAAATTACACAAAAACTGTGTGTTCCACAACTCACCCAAAATGTGGCCGTTTTGGTTGCAACCTTTAGAATAGGTGTCCTATGGAGTCTACTCTATTGTGTTAAAATTTCACTGTGATAGCTCAACCGTAGCTCAAGCTATCGCGTTTTTCCAGCGGTAACTGAAAATGCCCACCCCTGTATGTGACGCAATCTCTCACTCTACAAACACTAACCATTCACTGTAAAACTTTTAACACAGCCGAGGTATCCCTTCTTCAATGATGCTGACCACACAGACTCTGGCATTTTTGCCATCGTTTCACTGTTGCGGAATTCCACACCACCAAGATACATTGAGCCAGTCAGCTGGAAAAAAATTCATGTAAATATACTGATTGTGATGAGACTGAAAAGACAGTGGGTGTTACCATAATTTAATGATTGAAGCCAAATGAATAGTTGTGCAGTCAGTGATTACTACATGAATTAACAGAGCTAATCACTAGATAAACTTCAAACACTGACACTTTTACAGACAACCATCACAAATTGGCATGCTTTTTCACCTCTCTACATACTTTTTGCCATTATCCCCAACATAAATGAGTAAAATTATCCTCCCCAAACCCTGCAACCCCCACCAGCAAAAAATGACTATCACCCCCTGACACACCTGCACCCCATGACTCCGCCCACTCCCACCCGCCAGTGTGGCAGCGGGCAGACTGAAATCTGTGTGGACCCCATCCACCTGCACGGTGCCTCTGAGGCCAGTTGATTGGGTGTGCAGAGAAATGGAATGCCACATGTTGTCTGAGAGAGGGCTGGAACTGGCCTGTGGGGGGGGGGGTTAAGTGAGATTGGGTGGATTTGACGTGAGGGGTGAGTGGGGGGCAGAAGAAGTTTGTTGATTTGAAGAGAAAAATTAACTTTGTATTTTTTTGGAAACACTGGGAAACACTGGTGAGACAAGTTCCCTATTCAACAACATAACAATTCAAATTAATGGTTATATGCAACAATTTTATTCACCTGAGTTCTCACACTGCCTGTTCCAATGTCAATTACAACATAAATGTGCCCATCAATGAGCTCAACAGCTAAAAAGTTTCCACTTGAAACATCCCCATCCATTGTGTGCCAGCCATTGTACAAAATCAAACCATCTGGTTCAATAGTCTTGATTTGAAAAGCTGTAAAAATGTCATTGTGAAAATATGCAAGCCAAACTCAATCATAAAGGTATATAAAATATTTAAATCACACACCTATAGTGCCTCCACTCATGACACTCCAAGCTGGTAATCTCAGATATGCTTCACTTTGCAAAAATGAAATTGGCTCAGGTACGAGTGTATCTCCACAATTGAACACAACTTGGCCACTTGGAGTGATCAGTGATGATGTCACTTGTAAAAAATTCAAATCAAAATTTGCCTGACTCGCAGGGTGGGTGGCAGCATTGGATGATTGAAGAAAGTTTATTGTGTATTCACCAGCATGGTAGATTATCTGAATTGTTTGGGTGGAAATTCTTTTAGAAACTCAAATCTAATGTGTCATGTTGTGTTTGTTGAAAAGACTGAAGGGTGAATGCAAAATGGTGTAAAATTGCACATGTGGACAAGTGACAAGAGAAGTAGTAAGTTAAGTGACAGTAAACTTAGTTAACTCGATCAGTGAGAAAATTTTCATTTTAAAAGTTTCTTGTCACTTGACCTACCATTTATATATTTACCAATCAGTACTTAATTTGCTACTTGCCAACATGCACATCAGTTTTCTCAAACAGGTTCATGCATAAATGGCTCTCTCTTCTATGCACATCATGCTCATATCGTTGCTATTTGTAGTACAAAACAGATACACCCACCTCTTTCATACACCCAGCAAATCCTTCACTCACTAAACCGCTTGGCACCTTTCCAACTGGGGCTGAAGCCACATAAGCAAAGACATTTATAAGCCACTGTCTGTCACCGATACTTGTTTTTATATCTGATACAGTGTGATCCACTGTGAGGGTCAGCTGAAAAGATAAGGGATGGGTAATATTTTACTGTTTTTTTCATTCAAATGCCAGTTACAAAATTAGTACACCTTCCAGATTTTACTCTGCAGACACTGCACACACACATGCAAATTTGGTTTGAACAATGTTTTGGGGTATCATGTTATATGTATAGTTATATTTACATGTACATGTTTACATAGTAGTTACATGTCACAACAATTACCAAATTCCAAACTATAATGAAACATTAGGGTGATTATGCATGCACACTTAAAAATGATTGTACACTGCAGCAAATACAAAGTAGCACACATCTAAACTGTTGCATATATTGAATAAGATAAACTTATTTTCAAATGGTTGCATCTTAAATAGCTGAGCATATAAATGTAGTTATGGGCCCTAATGTCTGTCTCAGCGGTTGACAGCTGCTACCAGTAATAACCAAAGTTTTAAAATACCTGTAATAACCAAATTTCTGAAAAATTGATGCACCTGCACTAGGTACATAAAGATAAATCTAAGGTACAATAGCGTATGGACAACATCAATGTAAACTAAGGACCACACTTCCCATGGGTACAGCCAAATGTTATGTAAAATGTTATATGAAATGCCAAATAAAATAAATAGTAATATATTTATTGCTGAACTTAACACTGGCATGATTATTGACAAATTGTGTGACATTTTACATGACATTAGACACTTGATTGACAGGGTATTTACAATTTACACCATATGAAATGGTATTTACAGCAGATGATTTCCAACTGATATTTCACCAGAAGCCACATATTATTATATCCCATTGAAATAATTATAGATTAGTATTAATATCCCATCACCATACATGACATCCCTTTGACCTCAATGCATTGCATAAAAATGTTCCACACTTAAATTAAAGAAATGCCCCAACTGCTAAACACAACACTTTTGTAATTATTTTAGAACAACAGACCACTTTATTCTAAGGGACACAGCAAACAATTTCATTAGGCAATGAACTAATTATTTTCACATAAAAATTTAAAAACTTACATGTGCATGCTTTGTAGAATCTACTCCCTGAGAACCCATTTGATATATTTATGTCAATTCAAAAAAATTGATAAAGATGGATACCCACATCTACATGCATGCCGACATAGGGTAAGATTCATTACAAATGTGGTAGAAAGTGGATGTGTGATCAAATGGAACTGAAATTTTCTCATAATTAATTTTGATGAACTACATTAGCTAAATTCCCATTTTATAAAGTCATGCTATCACTACTACAAACTTTCAGATACATAAAATAATTTATATGCCAAAACTTTTCAAATGCATGACAAAACATTTATATTCATTTGAACAATGGCTATTCACTCCATAGCCAACACTCCCAACAAAAATCATCCCCACAAACAAATTGTGACCCCCTATATAATGAAAATAACAATAAAAATGAGAAGTTTCCAAGTGCCACCATTTATTTTTCACTTTAATTATTGGAATAGAGAACTCACTCACAGAGATTAAAATGTCCTCCCAATTTTATTGGAACAAAATAAATAAAAACATTTTCAAAAACTTCTCACTTTTATTCTATCCTCTCTTTCCATCCTTCTAGAATTCTACATACAGCATTCCAAAAATCTCAGGAGATTTATATTTATTTTATATTTTTTTGAATATAAGAAAATATAAAAGATCTTAAATTCATTTATATTTTATCAAAAAATCCAAGAGATTTAGTTTTATCTAGTTTATGATAAGAAAATACAAAAGAGGCTCTCCTATATATATTTTTTCATTTTTACACTTTATGTGCATTTTTTCAGGGAGTTGTATTTATTATTTTTTTATTGATTATCTGAAATTATATTTAATTATATTTTCTAAAAAAAACAAACATTTTTGGAATGCTAACTACATACCAGAACACAAGAAACATTCATAAAAACCAACCAAGTTCAATCTACGGTGAGCAATCAAAGTGTGCCAAGTGTTGTCATTAAACCTGAAATGGCCAGTTTTGTCCCTTATTAATGGCTGCACTCTGACAGTATTCGCTCTGCCACCTAAATTAGATGTTGCAACGACGCTGCCTTGTTGCAGGGAAATGTGCAGGTAATCCTGAATGGGGTTTTTAGAATTTTAGAATATTTTGCATTGGCCCTACACACACTAGTTTTAACCGTGACTTATGTGAAAACTGAAATGGCCACATGGCGACATTCAGCCTACTCTTCTTGTATGCTATACGTGTTTCAGTTTTAAAATTTTCAAATTTATACAGTAATTAATTTAAATTCACATTCAAATTAAATTAAAGCATTCAACCATGTTGATTAATACACATTTGAAAAAAATTCAGTTTTCACAGAAGTCACAGTGAAAACTAGTGTGCGCGGGCACATTGTGAAGTTTTGCAAGTGAAGTTGTGAACAGAAAAGGTTAATGTACATGACAGGTAAATTGACAAGTAACAAGTATTTATACTTGTGAATGAAAATAATCTCATAATGACTTGATTTTCTGGCTACTTTTATTCTACTACTTCTCCATTGGTGAAAATGGAAACTCCAGACGAATTGAAAAATTGAAACTCACTTCCTGATCACCAGTGTAAAACAAAAATGCTTTTGATTGAGACGTTTTGAAGCTCAAAGTGATATTCTCTTCCATAGAAACAGCACCATTGCCAACATCCTCAAAATTGAAGTATAGATAGTCATTTCCGAAAAATGACACTTTTTGTGATTCTTGTTCTGTGTAGTTTGGAATAAAATCATAGTGTAAATATGCAAAAAAAAATATATTTAAAATGGACATTTTAATGCACATTCAAAGTTTTTAAACCAACATTGTGTACATAAACCACAGAGCACCATGAGTTTGTCATAATTAATGATGAAAAACAACTCACCAACTTCACAAAACTCCCCTCTGAATTGCGTATATAAACAATTGCACTTGGGCCCATCATTGGTACTGTAACAGATCCCATTGTTTTTACAATAACTGTGGTTATCACCCACATTTTGCGATGCCGATTTACAGTAGTCATCTGAAATTCTTCGAACACCCTCTGAAATGAAAAAATGTCAGTTGAAATGAAAATGTGGTGTTATGGCATCAGAATAAAATATGTTCTAAACTTGTCACACATAATGACGGTGTGCTTTTTAGAAGCAATTTGGGCTGTATTTGGGCTGTATGATAAAAAATATCTAAACATTTGGCAAAATTTTTTATGTTGTAGTCTGTTATAACTGCACAGCACACGTGGATGTGTACTTTGTGATGAACCAAAATAGTATTTTTCTCTACACAATACATTGACATGCAGAATTTGTCATGGGCTTTTTTTATTCAAAATCTATTGTAAAATTCTTTGCAGAGCTGATCCACCAGTCAGTTTTTCAACTTTATTTGGAAATCATAAAAATGCAGCTCTGTGGAAACAAACCATGGTCCAACATTTCTGGGGCAGTAACCCCATAAGTTAAAGTTCTGTACATTAGGTTCCTTATTGACCCATCAAAATGTGGTAGAACCTTTGATAATGCATTGCTCAAATTGCGCTCAGGAAATTCCTGTTATAGAAAGAAGAATGCAAAAATGTTGTTAAATATTGAAAATATCAAAAAATAGATAAAAATTACCTGTGGCAAACCACCAACATAGACCCCTAAGTTTGTATCATAATTACCAAATTTATAATCACTTTGGCTCAATGTATGAAATTCATTCAGTGCATCCAGTTGTAATTTGCATCTTTGCCAGTATTGGAACAGGGTCATTTTATGCCATTCTCCATCATTTACTGTTGCATTTATGACCATCATAACTGTTTCTGATCGTCGTTTTTCTCTACCAATTCTGAATTTCACTCTGAGCTTACCTGAAATTTTAACATTCATATTTTTATGAGCACTATGAGTAAGACCTTGATCAATTTTTTAATCAGAAATTACCAAAAGATACCAAAATCCTGCTTTCATGCCATTGTTTCAAGACCCAGTTTTAAGTGTAAAAGTTTTAATACCCTGTCACATCACATGAAATGACATGTATAGTTGAAAGTACATTCGCTAGGAACACTTTATCAAAACTTGAAACATGGTTTGATTTTAGGCACCTAGGTGTCAGTCTCAGGCCACAAAAGTTTTACATCACAATAAATACAAGTATATTCAAATATTTACGCTGCCAGTGGCAAAAAAAATGCACATTTTCACAGGGACGTAGCCAGGATTTTTGAGCGGGGGGGGGGCGGATTGTATACTGAGGCCGGCGAACGGGGGGGGGCGGCGCCCCCCCCCCTAAAATTTTGCCCCTGTAGTAAAGGGAAT
Organism: Sphaerolaimus hirsutus; assembly: GCA_964036195.1. Taxonomy (NCBI): domain Eukaryota; kingdom Metazoa; phylum Nematoda; class Chromadorea; order Monhysterida; family Sphaerolaimidae; genus Sphaerolaimus; species Sphaerolaimus hirsutus. The sequence goes on along the minus strand of OZ038451.1, from coordinate 27,522,598 downwards.
GGCGCCACTGGCGTTGGCATTGGCGCCAAAACAGCTGTATATGTCTGTATCTTACAGGCATATACAGCGACATGGACAAAACTTTAGGTTTTTCACTGGTTAGAGGCTGCGGAGACGCGTCAGCCGAAAATATCTGTTGTGGGAAAGGGAAAATGCGCGCCTGCGCGCAAATTTTTTTCATACAGCGACAAAATCGTCTTCGGGAAGTGCCATTTCTGGCACATTTTTTGGTCCAGCCCGGGAAGGGGGGGGGGGGGGGGGGCGGCCGCCCCCCCCCCTGCCTCCTGGCTACGTCCTTGCATTTTCAACACCTCAATAAACTCACCTCTAATCACCATTATCTCATAGAAGTTGCCATACAACTTGCCATCATCAGTATACAATATCAATGCATCCCTACTCTTTGTATTGAACTCAAAAGAAAGCACATTCTCCCATGCATGGTACCATTTTGGATACCTGGGGGCACTCCCACACCCTGTAAAAGACCCTGTAAACTGTAAAAGACTCTGTAAAATGTCATGCGTCATGTAAAGGACCCTGTAAAATGTCATGTGTCATGTAAAGGACGCTGTAAATGTCATGTACCATGTAAAAGACCCTGTAATGTGCCATGTGTACCCAAATCTTATTTTATCATATCCAAATATTAAGTTTTCGTATCCAAATATTATGTAAAAAGAAATATTGGAATACAAAACATAATATTTGGATACGATAAGATAACGGTTGGATACACATGATACATCACAGGGTCTTTTACATGACACATGAGATTTCATGGGGTCTTTTACATGACACCTGACATTTTATCGGATCTTTTACATGACATTTCACAGGGTCTTTCACACTTTACAGGGTCTTTTACAGGGTTTGGGAGTGGCACCTGGCGAAAGATCTGGGCGACCCTTCCAGTGTAATTTGTCCCAGTGCGGCGCGGGCGAAATATAGCAGCAGAAAAATCAGTGATTTTGAGCAAGTCGCAGTCATTTTCTACTATGCTAGTTTGTTGCCAAATTACTGCATTTGGATAGAGAAGTGATAGGTTTTATGTAGATTATTATCTGATGTCTAGGTGCAGCCATCTTTTGTATAGCACTAACATTATTTGCAATAATCATTTATTAGTATATAAAAGTAATTTGAATAGTTCAATCTGCAAATATATAACAATTGGAAAGGCAATTGATATGCTATTTGTCAAACTTAGTGACCATTAATAATTTGTGTAGACATCACTGAACTGAAATCATGAGCAAAGTTAACATGTAGAAAATTAAAACAAGTATGTACCATTCTGAAAGTCTAAGCAGTAATGCCGCGAAGCTGTGGAAAATTTCATGGAGAAATGCACCCAATAGATTTTTATATGAAAGTCAAAAAAAACAGGTATACACAGGATATATATGTATATATATGCAACTCATTGCATACTCCCATCACCTATAAACAGCAAAAAGCAGAAAACGTGACTGCAAATTCATACAACTAAAACACTAGGTACATAACTTTAGAAGAAAAATGCAATTTGCATGACTAATGACATATGGGGCTGGGGCTATATGTCACTGCCAGTGCCACAGGGAGTCATAATTAAATAAGTGCAATGTACATCATGACAAAGTTGTTAAAAATATTTACATTTTTCAAAATGGACATAACATATTTCTTCTAATAGAAAGGCATTGCCAAAAGAATGTACACTTTTTGAAATTTCTTTAGTCATGGAATAAATTCAAGTGCAGTCAGCATATTTTATTTTACTCAGAGTAAAAATGCTACTATAACTGTCTGAAATACAAAAAAAATCGCAGCAGATCCCATTCATTTGTATTTTTGGACTGTTCATTTTTCATCATTTTCAGATCAAATGCTGAATTCTATGATACTTTTGTTTGACAAACAATGAAAAATGTGAACTAATGAATATTTTGAGAAAACCAGGTAGAACTTGAAGAATAATGTCTGAAAAATAGTGAAAAAATATAATGGTGGCTTTCATAAGTCGGGGGAAGGGCGTCTCCAATAGAGTGGTGGGTAAAAAAGTTGACAAAAATAGAAGGGTGGTCTTCTATTAGATTAATGCCATAGTAGATGCTGCACAAACGTGACTAAGTGTCCACAAAAGGTAGTATCCTATACTTTTTCAAAGTATTCTAATTCTGAGAATAAAATTTTTGATGTTGATTCATTGTATTGTACTCATACTTTTTGTATTGCTGTGTATTGCATGTATTAACCCAATAAATTTAAAGTAGGTATGTGTCTGTTATTTTAAAAATTGAAATTTCTGTAATGTTTTGCTACTAAAGAACATTACTGTTTCATGCTTCAAATATAGAATTTATAAAAAATATTTCTTCTAGAAAAAATTGTTACATTTAATTGATTTTGGTTCAAAAATTTGAAAAAAATCATGATGCATTCTGCTCCAACATTTTCTAATTTGTGTTTTAACAATTGAAGTGCTCAGTAAATTCAAAGTACCTCAAATTTACACATACTTTAAAAAAGTACTGTTCTTCAAACAACTCTGTACACTGTCTGTGCAGTGCTGAATCTGCACACTGCGCACCAGTCAAAGGGAAGTGCATTTCCATGACGTGCGTTAATAAAAAAATGAAATGGGAAAGTTGATTATGTGGATTATGTGGTGTTGGCATGGAAAACTAATTCTAACCATTTCCGCGATGGCACCCAGTACCATTTTTCACTGGTTGAGAACTTTGAGGTGCATGAGATAAGGATTTTTTGGCATTTTCAAATTTTGGTAGCCCTATGGCCTTTGGTAGACTAATGCCAGATTTCAGGTTATATTGTGATGTTCAAATCAAAACTAAAGGTGACAAAAAAAATGCTGAAGCAGCTGTTGATTATTTTGAATGATTTATGCACATTTTGCCAGATAACTAAAACATTTTGGGTATATTTGTTATGAATACAAATTGAATATATGAAAAATAAAGTTAAAAAGTGAATGTATGGACTTTAAGTCAAAACTCCACAGTCCACACATCTAATTGCTTCCTTTTAGTTAACAAGGCAGATAATTGGTCAAGTGTTTCATTTCTCGGGTTTTAAGTGGTCAAGCATTTCCCACTTGAAAGCAAATAGAAAATAGGAAAAGCAATCAAAGGCAATGAATTGTTAACAAAAGACACTACTGTGTTTTCAGAAAACACAACTATTTATTAAGTCCCTCTGGTTTGCAGGAAAGCTACAGCATCACAGGAAGTAATTGGGGGTTGTAAGTGAAGTGAAAATTACATGCCATTATTTCAGTGAAAATATACACTTTATATACTTCTTTCAATGATTACACTTTTCAACTAAGTAACTATACTAGACTGAAATAAGGATTTTTACCTAAAGGGTGACTAAAACAGGTAAATACTATGTGAAGATGCTCACATTCACAGAGAAAATATCCATGGATTTACAGTGTCACAGAATAATATAGCAGCAAAAGTGCATGGCACTTCATTTTCAGCCTTGAGCAGTGAAACTGTTAATGACAGTTAGATTCTGGGTCTAGGGACTCTATTCACGTCTGAAAAAGTCAAAACTTATCAGTGTCAAATTTCTTCACTTTGATATGTCTACTTCATGACATGCTAAATTTAATTCAGATATAATTCATACCTATCTAATAAACAGTTTCACATTTAGAATACACAGCGCACACACAATTTTCCACAATTTTGATAGATCAAATTAATGCATCATATTCTTTGGATAAAAATAATCAAAATATAAATATGGCTTACACAAAGGACAATTATTTTGCATAATAGTGACTAATTTAAAAGGGTCTGCATACAAGTATAGAAAGTTACATTCAGTAAATTATCAAGCTAGGTAAGTTAATTTATAGTAGTATTTGTAGTAGTACAGTTAGAGTGGAGATAGTACATTTAGGTATCTCAATTTCACTCTACTACATGCAATGTGGAAATAGCCAATTATCTGTAGTAAGAAGGTGACACAAGTTGTAGTACATGAGAAAGGGTTTTTGCATGTACTTCTTCGATCTATTTTGCTAGTATTTGAGGATAAAATCTGTAACTAAAATCAATGTAACTCAGTACTTTATGCAGAGTTAATTCACTGAATGAATTATATGCATTAAGATGTGATGCTATCTGCATCCACTGTTTGCAAAGCACTTCATATTTATTGCTTATGTTTGTCATTTGCTACATATTTATATATGCTGTACAAAGCATTTATCTGATGAAATGAAAATGTAAATAGTATTTATGTCTGCACATACATGTTTTGAGGATGTACATAACTTTTTATGCTGTATTTCCTGGAACAGGTCCCCTTAAATTACCCACTCAGAATCTGCTAGGAAAATAATAAACCCCCTGGGGGTATTTCAAGGAAAAATGGTACTTGTAATTTTAAATCATGAATTAGGCTCTTGCTTAGTACACAGCGCCTGCCCCAAAGCAAAAAAAAACTATAGTTAGCACCACCAACTTACACCTGACTGGGCAAACTGAATAATACCCATTGTTTGTTTATAGCAATTTGAAGCTGAACATAATTGATGGCAACATAAAGCAACCATGCATTAGTATCCAAGGGGTGTTTGTCTGAGTGTTCAGACAAATAAATGCAAGTGTATGACATGAGAAAAAGTGTCCTGAGTACAGTGAGTGAGATCAAGTCAATTGTATGTTATATTTATTTAGATAGAAGGTGGAGATTTAACACAATGTTGCCATGATGAGTGGTGCATCAACTTGTAAGTAATCCTGTGCATAACTTATTCAGGGAGTCAACTCTTAGGTGACAACATTTCCACCCTACAAGGTTACTTGCCACATCACCGCAACAACAAAGGTGTAATTATGTGGGTACATTAAATATTTCTCATCAGCAGACTGCAGAATTCACCCTAAATTATCAGGAGCAGAAAAAAAACAGAAAAACATCAAAACATGCAGCAATATAATAAAATGCATATTTACCTCACTTTTGGTGGCTTAATACTATAAAATCATATAAAAATAACAATAATAGATCCCAACATATAACATAAGCAAACAGCAGTTATGCAATCTGCAACAAAATATCAAACATATAAAATCCCATGCCATTCCTCATCTCTATAGTCAAAAAAGTGTCATAAATGTTGATTTTGGTAATTGATCAATTCAGATAGCATAAGCTCCACAAAGTATATGTATGTAATCTGCTTGGCTGAATACTGTACAAAGAATGCTACCATATCTTTATGAATTAAGCCACATCAAAAATTGGGAATGAATTTCACTTTTGAAAGTCAATTATGAATCAATTTAGTTAAAGCAATGTAGCAAAGTCATGAGAGAAAAAATTACAAAAATGTTGGTTTTTGTTCAGTTGGGAAATAGTTGATTTCATTGTGAGGTGTGCGGTCCAGTTGACTTTATAGTGGTGGGAAAGCGCCATGAAAATGGCGCTGGCGCCATGGCACACTTCAAAAAGGGCAGCAGGCACCGTGAATTACTCTTCAATGGTGCCAATGCTTTTGGTGTCATTTTAAAAGCTGTGGAGGCAGAAAAAAAGTTTCAAATGGCGTCACTACATCACTATTTCCATTTATGAAATAGCCAAAAGTGGCCCCATCCAATCTGAATATTGATGGGCTCAATTCTGCATCTTAGATTACAAAATAGGAATAGATGGATGGATGGCTTCTGTTAGCAAATGCTAAACAGTTTTCTACAGTAATCTGTTGAATGTAAGTCATGTGCGTGAAACTGTACTGAAATGAAGTTGTGAAATGCCTCTGTTGATTATGCCATTTTCCTTGTTTTTTAAAAATAGTTTGTAGATATTCATAGCAGTCACATAATTTTTGTGAGTTATAAATCTTCTCGGAATCTTGTAGATGATGGCAAATTTCAAGCGGGGAGGGCACTGAAATGTATCAGAAAAACTAGCTAAAAGTAATCTAATGAAATATGATTAAAATACATTTTGCTCAAAAAATTCTAATGCAGAAAAGTTTTCTATATCCGCATTTCCATTTTTATTTATTTTCTGTACCAAGTCCAAAAAGAGCATTATTATGTAAACTATAATGTGCCACACTCAAACCAAAACGACAACACAAAGCAGAAATAAACAAGTAAATAAAATCAGAATTTTCCACCACCAGGCGCAGGGAATTCAAATGGGATGCATCTTAATCTGAATATCTCAAGCATGAAATTTCTTGATGGATCACTTTTCTTGTGAAATGCGGGCAGCAAGTGCCGCTGCATCACATCTGAATGAAGTTGTACTTTTGACTGACTTCATCTCGTGTAGTGTTCCAAAAATCTTGGGAAATTTATGTTTAATGTGAGAAAATAAAACAATTATATTTATTTATATTTTCACCATGTTTTTCTGGGAAGATTTGATTGTATCTACCTATTTAATGACAAAAATATAAAAAAATCTCTCATTAATATTTATTTATACTTTCTCTGCATTTTTCAGACAGATTAAATTTTATTTTATTTGTTGAGAGAATTATATCTCAGGGAGTACCGTATTTCTTCTAATAGAACGGCATACCTCCAATAGAACGGCAGGTAAGGCACGTTTTTGCACTAAACTATGCGTTTTTGCACGAAAACAATAGAACGACAGCCTCCAATTCAATGGCACCTCCAATATAACGGCTGGTAGAAACTATGTTGGTAGTGTGCCAAAACACAATACTTCAAAAATGGATGGTGAGAAGAGAACATTCAAAGCATTCAAATAGCTGTTAAATCTCAAATTGATGCTTTGATATTAAAATTTTGCCCAAGTTTCATTAAAAATGTTGTTGTTCTGGCTATGTTGAAATGAGAAATTTGTGGAGAAAAAAAACGTGAAAAGAATATAACGGCAGCCTCCAATAGAACGGCACCTCTAATAGAACGGCAGGTAAAAATGTTGACGAAAAAATAGAACAGCGCTCTTATATTTGAAGAAATACCGTATAAAAATAATTAATGGTATTTCCTGGAAAACTTTCATGTTTGAAACACCAATACCGCGATCGGAGACAGGGACATGTGGCAGATAAACCTTTCCATCAGTAGTTAAAATGTGGTACGATTTTATAGATGTGTAGGAAAACTACGATGCTGGCTTACTTGGAAGAAACCATGTTACTTTATTTGGCAATGACGACTGTTTTCCATAACTGGATGCATTTTTCAAGTATATTTCAAGCTAAATTTTTCAGTATTTTTCAAACAAACGTAAATACGTTTTAACAGCTATGGAAGAAATACAGTATGTGCGGATGAAAACTGTGCTATCCGTGGAGTATAATACAGAGTTGTTAAAAGTATCGAACTTTTTTCATAGTATACGTAAACGTAAAGTATTTATTTTTTACTCACCCTGTGAGTACAGAAAACGTAAAGTTTTTTTTTACTTTTACTCATGAGTAAACATGAGTGAAACACTTTCCCCACAGAAAACGTAAAAGTGAGTATTTTTTGGACTTTTGCCGCAATTTTCATACTTTTTTGACCAGTAAAACCTTCAAATTCACTAGTTCATGTGTTATTTACCTATTTTAAGCTATTTTTGGGGAAAAATTTCCTATTTTCCGCTTTTTCTCCCTTTTTCCATCGTTGCCTTGAAACAAACCCATAACAAAGCCTATCTGAAATACGTTTTCTGTGCTCGAGTACTTTCAAAAAGTATACGTAAAAGCGAGCACAGCTACTTTTGTTTAAAGTATACGTAAACGTATTTACTAACTACTCAAGTATACGTACTTTTTGAGTAAATGTAAATACGTTTTAACAACTATGGTATAATACCGTCCATCATTCAAGAAAACATTCTGAAACACACTGAAAATCTCTTTCATTGGTAAAGTTTAAGACTAACAATTCCTTATAAATAGTGATGTTAAAGGCGGCGAGAACTCGGCCGTAAAGTAAACCCGGCCGTAAAGTAAATCCGGCCATAATGCATAGTTGTACAAACGTATTTACGTTTACTCGATAAATACGTATACTCGAGTGCTGCGTAAATACGTTTACGTTTCCTCCTGAAAAAATACTGGTACTCACTTACTCGCGTGCTTTTTGAAAGTACGCGAGTACAGAAAACGTGATTGAGAACATTTTTTGAGTGCATAAAAGCAAAAAATCACTCAAAAAACGAATTTTTACTTCTCTGTACTCAGGTGTGACTAAAAATAAAATACTTTATGTTTACATTTACTTTGAAAAAAATTTCAGTACTTTGCACAACTCTGCCGTAATGATGCCCGGCCTAAAGTAGCACCCTCTACTTTACGGCCGGGTTTACTTTACGGCCGGACCATCCCCGTTAAAGGCACCGGGAAAAATGGCACCGCACCGCACCGGCACCTTTGCCAACGGATGAAAAGGGCACCTGGCACCCTGGGGCACCGGCCAGAAAATGGCACCGCACCGCACCGGCACCGGTGCCTTTTGGAAAAAATGGCACCGGCACCGAAGGGCACCGGTGGGTTGCCGGTGCTAGCACCGAAAGGCACCGCACCGGGCTGGAATTTCTGAAGTAAATATCGGGCAGTTTCTCAGTGGTCTCACCTTTGGAAGTGCATATTTCCATGAATTTTCAACCGATTTTGATGGTTGAGCATTTAAAATGATCAGAATGATGTGGCAATCGCTTTTATGAAGCAATTACAACGATTACAAATGAAAGATAAAATATTTAATTCATTACAATGTCCATAGCCACTATTGTCTACTGATCGGAGTCGTTGTTGTACAGAGAATGGAACTATCTCTATCATAAACTGACAACAAATTTTGAACAAAAAAGTAAGATAAATAAAAAATATAAAAATGATTTAAAATTCAAGAAAATTTTAGATTCGCTCATCAGATAACGTATTGGGTATAATGGATTTCACAGTAGGTATATTTATTTGATGGGAGGTTTACAAAATATGCAAAAACGGTTGGGTAAATATATCGCTGTTTTTTGAAATAATGCACATACTATGGACAAAATTGCACAGCACATGAAGCCTTCCCCGGTGCCTTTCGTGGTGCCTTTTACTTTGCCCTGGTGCTAGCACCTTTGGCACCGGCAAAAAAATGGCACCGCACCGCACCGCACCGGCACCGGTGCTATTCTGAAAAAAATGGCACAGGCACCGGCATGGCACCCCTGAAGATTGCAATGGCACCGCACCAGCACCGGTGCTGGTGCCCTTCGGTGCCCAGCACCGGGGCACCGGTGCCCCGGTGCCTTTACATCACTACTTATAAATATGTACATAACTCCCCTTGTAATTACTTTATGAATCATGTGGGCGGGCAACACGTCACATGCATACCTAATTAAAACATTCAATAGAGCCAGACAGACTAAAAAAATAAACTATTCTCGGCTTGATTCTATTTTAATACAGTGCAAAGGAATGTTTTACCTCAGTGCAGTTACATACCGTATTTTCTTGAATAAGTCCCCCTCTTGAATTATCACCCACTTGAATAATTCCCCCTCTTGAATAATCACCCCCTTGAATAATTCCCCCTCTTGAATAATCACCCCCTTGAATAATTCCCCCTCTTGAATAATCACCCACTTGAATAATTCCTCCCTTTCGGCATTAGATCAATTAGGAGTATATAACTTGAACAAAAAGTGTGATGCTGTTAATAACACATGTTTAATGAAATTATTTGATAAAGACATGCACGAAAATTTTGACGAAAAACAATTCCCCCTTGAAATATCCCACGTGAATAATTCCCCCCTCGAACAGTTCCCCCTCAAAAAAATCTGACGAAAAATAATTCCCCGGGAACTATTTGTGTAAATACGGTATTTGGTATATAAAGTACATACAGTACAAATAAATACACTCTTATTCTATGATTTACGGTAGTTTCACTATATAATGCCAAGAACTTAAATATCAGATGAGTAGACACAGCAAAGTGTAAGAATTGAGGAAAAATGCCATGCATTTTTGATTGTCTGGTGACAGCTAGGGTGGTATGAAAAATGGGACAGAATGCTCAGATCAAATGCCTTGCCTTTCCTAATGGAGATTTTCATTTTATAACAGTACTGTTTCAGTTGCAGTCAAAGTCAACATTGGCATGATAAATATAAATAAGACACTTTTTGTGTATGAGACAACAAAAGCTGTCTTAATGAGCACCTATGTCTTGATGCAACCTTATTTTATTATATATGAACGGATCGCATGTTTTGCAGAGAATTTTACCATATTTTGTTGAATAAAGTGACATGGTAAATGAGTTATCTCAAAGTTTTGTGATGAAAAATAGGTAACATCTGAAGTGTTTCTTGTACCACTCAAGTGCCCCAAAGTATCACGAAAACAAATAAACACATTTTGAACTCGCTACATTTCGGAAACAACCTTGATTCGATCACACAATCAAACAGAAATTCGCCAACCCAATCTCACAAATTGAACACAACCCAAAATCGGATATACTTCACAAGTGAATGCACACTGTGAAATTCGTTGAAATGTTAATTTAAGAAATGCAGAAATTCATACAGAACCAACATTAAGCAGAGGAAGTAAATATACAGGGTAGCCCATAAAATTCTAAAAATAATATGGGTCCATGAATTGCTTTTAAACACGTCAACAGAATATTAGGGGCCTCGAACCTATGGGGAAAATGTTGTAATGTCACTGGTTTCAAGTAAAGAAAAACAAGGTTTCACTGATATTGTTCTCAGAAAGTTTCCATTTTGTGATGCTATCTTCTCATTGCGAGACTTATGTCATATTGTGGCAGTTTTGTCATATGACGTCATATCATAACAAGTTACCATAAAAACCACCCATTTCTATATTCCATGAATTATGGTATCCAAATATTATGGTAACAGGTTATGGTATGACATCATATTACATCCATAATCAGACATAAATTAGTCTCAGAAAGAGCCATATGTAAAAATGACAGAATGGACACTTAACAGAAAAAATACGAGTAAAAACTTGTTTTTCGTTACCTGGAACAACTGAGACTACAATATTTTCCCCATAGGTGTATGATGTAGCCACCTAAGCAAAATGTATCACAGAAGTTCAACAGTTAGTGAAAACTGTGGAAGTGTCTTAATTGGTGGAATGAACTTCATGCAAATCAATAGTGTCATAAATGTCATGAAACTCACTGAACTGCTACGGAGTAACCTCAAGCTAATCTCAATTTTTGTTATCGGGTGTTAATATATTCACTAGTGATGAATTTGAGCTCTAGATTCCGCGATTATCTTTGCTTTGTTTTGCTATAAAAGTAATGTGATGACCCCAAATGGGAACTGCTTGATCGACAATCAACCTCCATCAAGTGTGACGTCAAAATCGTGCAGATAGGTCACTTCACACACTTCACAGCACTTCACAGTACGTCACACACTTATTACCTCTGCCACACTGCATTTAAATGGAGCCAAACAAATGTTACACTTCAAATGAACCACCCTGCATCGGTAATGCTTGAATGCACTCAACTGGGTAATTTGATTCAATTGGGTAGAGTGGCCCAAATTGACTTTCTGGCTTCATCAGTGACCTTTGATTTTGATAAGATTTATGTGATATGGGCCACAGGGAGTCCCTTTGTATTTATTTATTCTGTTTCATTTAGTGGACCTCTATTTCAAGGATTTTTACTGTTAGGATGAAAGATTTTTCTGTTGATAAAATTCCAACAAAACATTTTTTTATTCATGCTGGGAGTTGCAAAATTTAAAGTCAAATTGCATCCTTTTGAACATTTGGAAATGTTTGAGAAAGCAACTAACCAGTAAAATACAAACTCTTCAGTGTGGAGCTCCAGTGTAACTCAAAAAAAGTTATTTTGCATTGTTACTTAGCATGCACATCCCATGGGAGGCATGAAGTTGCAATAAATACACAGCACTTGCTGAATGAAAGAAAATAAACAACTGCAACAACAACAACAGAGGGTTGGAAAGTTAAATATTTGAAAATAAATGTATGGTCAATAGTACTTTAGCCCAAATTAACTGAACATAACAAAATCTAAATCAGAACATTTGTGAGTCATGAATGTATGCTTGAATTGAAGACATCTAGCCAGAACTGCATGCAAAAGCATGTACAGGGTGCATCAGATATCAGTGGTTAAAATTATTATTGGAAAGAACCCACTTAATAATGCCTGATTTTCATACTGGTGCCAGCCAGAAGCCAGTCCCACATTTGTAAAATGTCATATAGAATGTAAAATGTTATGTAAAGTGTAAGACATCATGCAAAGTGTCATGTAGAATGTAAAATGCCGAGTAATAACTTTTTTCTGGGAATTTGACATTTTACATGGTACTTCAGATTGTATTTAACATTTTCAATGGCTTTATACATTTCACACGACATTTTACAGGGTGCGGAGCCTGCAATTATTTGTAAATTTATCTCCAAATTCAAAACTCCAATCAATGAGCCACCCAGTGGACAACACAATGGCTTCGGACCCTCTTTTGGGTGGTGTCCACGGGACTTGCAATGAACAATGGACGCCTAGATTGAAGTGGGGGGGGGGTTCAATGCACGGGCGGAAAAAGTTGAGAAAAATTGCATAGGGTTAGCTTGTTTTTTGACACTGAAGGTATTAAATACATTTGAGTTTTTCTTAATATACCGAATATTTTACACAAGTAGCATAAAACACAAATAGTTTCTGTAAGTGTCAACGCCGATGCCACTACCTGACAGTGTAAAATGCCATGTAAAATGTAAAATGTCATGCAAAATGTCAAAAGTCAGATTAAAAAAATACCTGTACAAAATCATTTTTCGCTTTTTGGCACACGCAAAATACCACAAAAAAATGTAGCGCCAATGTCGACTCGCCCTAAAACGGGACGCCCCAGCATTGTGGTCATCAAACATTCAAAAGCTCAAACTTTATGGTCGCACGCGAAGAAAAGAATAGCCACATTTGTGCATAGCTAATTCGGTTTGGCGCTGGCATTTGGTCATAACTAAATCTATACACACTATAGCTAGTGTTTACTATGATCTAACTATAGCTCACATTGGTATCACACTTTATAATGAAAGCTACCGTATTCCATCTGAATAGAAAGTCAAAAAAGAGGTTTTTTTATCTGGTCGAGTTACATTGATCACACTATGAGTGGATTTGATGAATAATTTTTCAAGTGACTTTATTCATGGTAAAAAAAATGGTATGGTAAACCGGTAAAAAAAATTATGGTAAAAATGGTAAAATTGGTGGTAAAATTTGGTATGGAGTATGGTAAAATTTTTGGATAGCGTTCGACCAGCATATAAATACCGTATCTCTTCAGATGGAACGGCACCCTCCAATTGAACGGCAGTAAAACAAAATCGATGTTAAATTCAAAATTGGTGTTCTGATATCAAAAATTGCTGTTAAAACATGTTTGTTTATGAAAAATGTGTGGAAAAAAAAGAAATAGAACGCCACCTCCAATAGAAGGCCAGGTAGAATAGCCGACAAAAGAACATAACAGCGCTCTTATATTAGTAGAAATACGGTATATACATACAATTTTTACTACACGCAGAATAAGGTCATGTCATGAATAAGGAAGTATAGTAAGCACATGAAGCTTAAGCTTTAACTACAAGTATAACCGCAGAACTGAGAGTGTTGCACTTGTGTCGCAAGCTTTGAAACTTTGAGTATATACGCAATGTACTAAAGCCGTGCTGAATTGCGTCGCTATAAATCCCTTGATAATTTAGTGCACATCGGTTTGTCGGTGAGAAACAGCAGTGGGAAATGTTAAAATTGGGTTATTTTGCGCTGAGAATTTGCATTTTGCAACGCCGCAGGTTTAAAAATGCGGTTTTATACTCAATGTTATATTTTAATACGCAATCACACTTTTATAATAAATTCACTTGTATTCAGGGACCAATTTACCCAGTGGACAAGTAACAAGAATGTGCGAAATGACAAAGTTGTTGGTGTTTTAGGTTTTTAGTTCAAGCGACTAAAAATTTTTATAAATTTAACTTAATACAACTTAAGAGTTCACTTACAAGTTGACGAATTTTCACTTAACTTATCAAACTGGAACTAGGTAGGTCCAGGTTGTGGAGAATTTTTGAAAGCCATACATGAAAAATAAACTAGAATTAATAATTAAACCCTAATGAAGAAATGAAAATGAAAATGAAAAAAATGAACTCTAATGACACATCGCAAACTAAAAATCAGTGAACATTCACAGTCTGAAGAATGTCATGCGCGGGGCATAATCGAGGAATGTTCAAAAGTTCTCAACAATTTCTTGCATTCAGAAAAACGGAATTATTAGATTAACACACTTCACAACCACCATAATGAGTACGCATAAACATGCAGTTTGTTCCCTATTCAAATTTTGCCAGGATGTTTGTAATAAAGGGTTAAAATTTCCAAGCTTACCTACACATAATTACCAAGTGTACCAATATAAATATTTGCTACGCTGCAGCTAATTCCAATTCAATCAAGCTTTACCTATGTATGTATTATACTTATGTAAATACTTCATGTGTTAAGGTACACACATTGACCAACACTCATATTTGAAACTGCAATGTGGGACCAAACAAATGCAGTTACAGGGTGGTCCAGATTGATATTATGTTTTTGTAGTTTAACATTTTAATCTGGTTTCAATTGTCAATGTGATTAGCATTGAAAAATCTCTGAGATATTCAAAAGAATAAGAAACTAATTATTTAGCTATGTTTCCATTTCTAGATAATTATGATAAAATTGCCTATCATCTTGCCAATCAAAAAAAATTATCTTTCTTTTTTCCTGAAATTGCGTGCATAAGTATCTCGATGGTGCGTAAGACATAAGTATCTGCGGATGCACACTGTGCCGTCAGCGGAATACATGAATGTGACAACGAGAAGGAAATGTGAACGAAAATTTATTCGACATTAATCATTTCACATTAGGTATATAAAAGCACGCAATCGTTCATACTTCCGAACACCTTCTTATAAGCTCGAGTGCTGACAAGTGCACGCAATAATGCATGACGCAAATTTTCGTATATAGCACTTCTCAAACTAGCTAATCATACTAAGACCTTTCACATTGGCGGAAAATGTATATAAAATTGAACGATAAAATGGCGTTCGAATGAATGATGAATTGAACGATAAATGGAATTCAGAAAGTTGCAATTGAAAATTGACGCTGCGAAATGTCGAGATAGCGCCATGGCGCTTTTTGTTTTCGCGCTAGCGCCAAGCGCAGGCGCCAGATGCTTTTGTTCCTAGCGCCAAGCGCCGAGACGATTTATGGCGCTTTTTGGCGCCAGGGCAAAATGGCGCCAAGCGCCAAAAGCGCCATGGAGCTTTATGTTTAGTGCCAGCGCCAGGCTCCGGTGCTGTGACGCTTTTAAATCACTAGTAGAGGCCCCTGGCAAGGTTAGAATACCGTAAATCCTCGAATAAGTCCTCCCCCTCGAATAAGTCCCCCCCTCGAATAAGTCCCCCCCTCGAATAAGTCCCCCCTGTTAGCAGACTGGGGAAAAAATAACTCCCCCCCTCGAATAACTCCCCCCTACTTTATGGGTGGGAACGACGTACATAGATAAACATGTTGTAAATGTATGCGTACAGTAAAAAGAATGTACTCTTTTGTAGCTGATGTTCACTAGCATCGATTCTATTGCATTAAATATGGATTCGTGCATGAATTTCACCCCATTCATACAATTTACTGATCATGCATTTTACTCAATATTCTGACGAAAAAATAACTCCTCCCCTCGAATAACTCCCCCCCTCGAATACGTCCCCCCTCAAAAAATTCTGACGAAAAAATAACTCCCCTGGGGACTTATTCGAGGATTCACGGTAGTGCCATAAACTATGGGCCATCGCAAAGCAAAATTTACAGCGCTTTCAGTAGATATGTTAATATTTACAAGATTTAAATAATGAATTTAACCTGAGGCAGGGCAGAAATTCTTAAAAGTTTTCAATTATTTCCCTCAATGCAAGTAATTCGAGCGGTCGAAATTACCTATTAGAAACGTTCTCAATTAGTAAAATTGGTTTGGTTGGAATGACTGTGATGTCTTGGAAATTACCCTTTGTTCGACGAAGTAAAGCATGTTTAATCTTTTTTTCTTTATGTCCCTGATCATAAAAACGAAATAAAGATAGGTAAATGAAGTTTTTCATCAAGAGTTTGGATGTTGGGAAGGATACCGTATTTCCTCGAAATACTCCCCTTGAATTAACCCCTCCCCTCCCTCGAAATAATCCCAGGTGTTTTCGAGCTGAGGAAAAATGAACCCCCTGGTAGTATTTAGAGGAAATACGGTATCCTCGAAATAACCCCGGGGGGTGATTGTTTCAGAGTGAGAATTTTGAGGGGAGGGGTAAAACGGGGGGGGGGGTATTTCGAGGGAGCCTATTAAATTCATAGTGGCCATTTTAAGGGGTATTTCGCGACGGGGGATGCTTCGAGGAAATACGGTAGGTAGGAAGAAAATGGACCGGAAAACAATGTATACTGGCCGGAGTGCACGCTTACGGCATCGTAAAAAAATGTTGTGATAAATGAATTTGAAAAAATGTTACTGGGCATTTAACGTTTTACACGGTGCACGACTGGCCGCCTAACGGGACATCGTGTCGGTGATGTTATAAAAGTGTGAACTCATTACCTATACTCGGTGGCAGGGGTCTTCTAGATTTCGACCCTCCGGGGGGTTGGATACATATCAAATCGCTCCTCCGGAGGGATAGATAGCTGAAAATTTTCTGGGGGGGGGGGGTTGGGGGGTTCGCGGGGGTTCAATATATAGGCATAGAAGGAAGAAAATAGGAAAAATAGCTAAAAGTAGGTGAAAATGGGTACCTATATAAGCACATATAAATACTACTAAAAATAGCTGAAAGTAGGCAGTAAGATGCATGAACTAGTAATTTTGGAGATGAAAATCTATAAGAAGCAATGAAAAATAGCGATTTTGAGCGAAAATTGGGGTCGTGTTACTCAAAAATCGCTCCAGATAGGTAGATAGCTGGCCGATTTGGGGGGGGGGGGTTTAGGGGATATGTAGCCCAAAATTTTGCCTCCGGGATAGATAGGTAGATAGCTGAGTGGCGTCCGGGATAGATTGATAGCTAGGCAGTTTTGGGGGGGTACCCCCCCCCCAATCCCCCCTTTCATACCCCTGCTCGGCGGACAGCAGAGTAGTTATGCATCCGCACATAAATACTTATGTCTTACGCGCCGGCACCAATCCAACGCCGTAGTTAAGCATGATTCACATTCTCCAAAAAAATATTTTAAAAAGAAAAAAGCCTAGTGAAGCACAACCAAGATATTATGTTGCCTGCCAGAAATTTTGTTTTCTTTTTTGAACAATTTTTATTTTATTAATGATGACGTCATAATGATATGTTTCGATCAGAAAAATGCATAGAATGCGGTCCGCCGTGTAAAAATACATTTGAACAAAAATTAAGATCTAGAAAAATCCACTAAAACACAAAGAAATAGAAATGACCCATGGAAATGAAGGATGCCCCAGCAAGAAAAGAAGTGATCTTTTCTCACGTCATCAATTCAATCTGATGATACAAAATTGTAGCCTATTCTACTTTTCATAATTCCACCGGATTATGATGAGATGAAACATTATGGATTATATTTGAGGCATTGCAATGCATAAATGCAGGGTGTTTCGGGTTACGTACCCTATCCCCCCTACTGATACGCACATCTGCCCGATACGCATATTTGCCCGTTTTTTCACTTGACACTTTTTCAGGTGATTTTCAGATATGAGTAAAGTGAAAAAAGTAGCGCAATGACATTAGTGAACTTTTTCCACTTCACTCATATCTGAAAATCACTTGAAAATGTGTCAAGTGAAAAACAGTGAAAAATGGCTATTTTCCACTGTTTTTTCACTTGACACATTTTCAGATATGAGTGAAGTGAAAAAAGTTCACTAATGTCATTGCGCAACTTTTTTTCACTTTACTCATATCTGAAAATCACTTGAAAAAGTGTCAAGTGAAAAAAAACGGGCAAATGTGCGTATTGGGCAGATGTGCGTATCAGGCCTGCCCCGTTTCTATTAGTTGTCTAGTATGGAATCTAAGTGACATGTTTTTGGCAAAGTTTCAAATCGTGGTAGAAATATTATATTGATGCGTCATTTGACACTTTAATTGAGACTAGCATCGAAACAACTTTTATTACACATGATCGGGAAAAACAAATTTTCTCTAAGACATCAGTTGACAAGGAGCTTGACAGTTTGCGGATAGATAATTGAATTTTAATTCGTATTTCTTTCTGGTAAAGTTGGGGATAGTTGGGGATAGTTCGGGAAGAAATAGTGAAGTGGTACGAAAAGTGCTAAGTCAAGTGACAAGTAATCGTTTAAGCGACAAGTATTTGTGGTGACAAATTTACTTGCCCTGTCACTAAAATGTTCCCTTGTTACCTGACATACCTACCACTGATTACATTTCTTGTCATTCGTCCAATGTCCACTTACGAAATTTGCATTTGATGTCAATCTGCATCTCATCAATTGTGTATCGCCTCCTAAAATCTATGCATGTATTTACATAAATACACGTATTTGCATACTCATGTACCGTAATAGCTCGAATTACCCCCCCCCCCCTTGAAAAACCCCCCTCAGATTGGGTTGGGGAAATAATAAACCCCCTAGAAATACCCCCCTCCGGGAGGATGTACATCATGTAAATATTGCATTGCAGCTACACATAGACTAGTTTGTGTTGCTATCTACGTTTTTATGTCCAAATATATCCTGTTTGGACGCATTTATTACCTGTTTTGGGTACGCAAATGCCTACTATTTACTATGATCCTTACGAAAATTTTTGACGAAATAATAACCCGTCCTCGAAAAAGCCCCCCCCCCCTCGGATTAACCCCTCTCAAATTTTGCTGGCGAAAAAATATACGCCCCATGGGTTTTTTTGAGGTAACACGGTATTTACATGTAATCATGTAGTATTTATCACGCCACTAGTGATGGCAAACAAAATTTCAAAACATTTTCGAATTTACGAATCCTTAGTTTCTCATTTTTATCGCTCCATTATGCCTGCTCTCACTAGTGTTCACACGCAATTTCGAAAACTCACAGATCGGCTTAGAACACATTGGAGTTTTCTACAATGAGGTGGCCGTCAACTACAGTTGACGGAGATTAAAAATGACTCATTGTGGAAAACTAAAACACGTACAAACTCATTTATGAGTTTTCGAAATTTCGTGTGACAACCAGTGTGCGTAGGGCCATTGGAAAAACACATGCAAAATTTTTTTTGGAAAATGTCAAAAACTCGAAAATTCATAAATATAAATAACTATTTTAATTCTTTGGCATTTTGGGTTGAAGGTGTATGTATAATGCAAAAAAACATATACCTAATTTTTACAAGTAGGTGCTTATTGTTGGCTGATAAACTAAATATAAGGTGTCTGAAACAACATTCCGAAAACCCATTAAACTTTTACGGCATATTTACCAAGCGTCGAAAAAAAAACAAATGCTAAATTTTAAAAACAAATTCGAAAAAAAAATCGAAAAAATCGACATTCAAAAATCCACTGTTAAAAAACAGTTAACTCATTTTCTCCACACTGTTTGCCATCGCTACACGATCCCCTGGCAGTGATAAATTCGAGATGAGTAAAGTGCACATGAAATGTCACCCACAGTTAGGATTATGCAATGCGCATGCATATAATAAATACACGCATTTAGATGCCATCAATTTGGACACATCAAAGGCAAAAGCATCACATTTTGCTAGAATTTAAGGGAAGCCAGCTTTGTGTGTGATAAATTGCCACAGGGTATGTTAAATTTGGCTTGGATTTAGCCTAGAAACGCAGTGAAAGGAAAGGAAACACAATGTGAAATGTGAAATGTATAACGTAAAATGTCGATTAAAATATCACGAAAAGTTTGTAAAATGTAACGCAAAGTTACAATTCTCGGTAAAAATATTGGCGATACCCATAGTGGACGTCAACTGGCTTCCATTTCAATTCAGATCTTAGTTGACGGACGGGGGGCAGTACATTTTTCAAGTACACGGAGTCATTGGGCAATGTCGAAAACAAATTAATATTTGTATGGGCATTTGAACATCGTTCTGCGGCCGCGATTAAGGTACTAAAATGATAAAATCTGAAAGAAAACCATTCCGCCCAGTTGACACCGGATGTCTTTGTCAACTAACCCTTCGCCAGCCATTCGAAACAACATCTTACTGGGTATTTGACATTTTACATGATATTTGTGTGACAATTTGACGTGACTAGACCCTGATGCGAAATAAAGTCCACATAAAAATGGGCTTTAAAAAGTACTTTAATCGTAAAAATATATGTTTACGGAATTTATGGTAAAAAGTTATCGTTACCACAACAAAAAGTCATCACAAGTCAATAAATTTCGAACAATAACCACTCAATTCAGACATTTTATGGACGCAAAAAAAAGGAAATAAAAAGTCTATAACAAATCCATTTCCACGTTCAGCCAATCTCAAAAGCGAACATTCATAGCACTGCATCTCCAAAGAAATGGCAATTGTGCTTGGATTTCTGTTTCATGACTGATAACCGGGGGGCCAGAGCAAATTTGTGCATAATGCGATGGGTGGCGCAGATAAAACGAGAGTGGGGATAAAATGGGACATTTGGGGATGGTCCGGCCGTAAAGTAAAGCCGGCCGTAAAGTAGAGGGTGCTACTTTAGGCCGGGCATCATTACGGCAGAGTTGTTTAAAGTACTGTAGCTTTTTCAAAGTAAACGTAAACGTAAAGTATTTTATTTTTAGTCACACCTGAATACAGAAAACGTAAAGTAAAAATTTACTACTTTTACGCTGTGTAAAAGGTGAGTAAACGTAAATATATCTAAATACTAGTTTTCTGTACTCGCGTACTTTCAAAAAGTACGCGAGTAACTGTGTACCGGTATTTTTTCGGGAGGAAACGTAAACGTATTTACGCAGCACTCGAGTATACGTATTTATCGAGTAAACGTAAATAAGTTTGTGCAACAATGCATTACGGCCGGATTTACTTTACGGCCGGGTTTACTTTACGGCCGAGATCTCGCCCATTTGGAATGCCAAAACTGTCATTATTTGACAGGCTGTGTGATTATGACACAACCTACTGAAAACAAAGTGAAAACGCTGGCAGCTTTCTAGCAGTAAGCTGACAACCACTTACCTTTTTACAGTTGTCAGCGAACTGTCAGCGTTTCGGTATTCACTGTAAATATATTTTTGATTGATCTTTATGAATTGTTTTACAATGTGAACAAACTTGAAATATTCCATTGTGAATGCAAAACAGACCACATTTGCGGCTTGGGTAGCAAAACAACTGGCAAAAATAAAAAAAAATGATAAATAAAAATGTAATAAATGTAAAAAAGTACTAAATAAAACAATACAATTCTACACCTTATTTTCATGCCGCTTTAAAACATATAAAATCCATCAAACAACCCTCCTGTCGGCTGTCACTGATAATTGAAAAATTAGGTCGCCGGAAGTCACAAAACGTCCAAAACGTATTCCATAACGACCAAGGCTCATTCCGAATGTATACCCGCCCCGAATGTATACCCGCACCGAATGGAAGCATACCCGCTCCGAAGGTAAGCCCGGCCCGAAGGTAACTGATGCTACCTTCGGGCCGGGCTTACCTTCGGAGCGGGTATACATTCGGACCGGGTATTCATTCGGGCCGGGTTGGAGATTAGTGGGGGGGGGGCACGACTGGCGGCGCATGTGCACCCATCGGCGCGGTGCGGCAAACACAAAGGGCAAATAACAATACAAATGAGGCCCAACAATGCATGGCTCTTTATATTTGCCGCCAAGACCGCAACCGATGTTTGATGTTTGATGAGTGACCCCCCCCCCCTCGGTTCGGCATGCGATTCGGTGTCTTTTCGAGCAACATTTGTGCAACATGATCTGCCGACATTTAATCGAACAGAAAACGACATCTTGAAAAACGATCTGCCGACATTTTGGGGTATCTTTACTCCTCATTTCGGGTATAATTTTCAACTGCTAATTTTCAACGTATTCGTGAAAACAACATGAAACTAGCAGTTGAAATTAAAACCCGAAATTGAAATCTGGTACAAAATTTCAATTTCGGCTTTCAATTTCAACTGCTAGTTCCATGTTGTTTTCACAAAAATGATGAAAACTAGCAGATGAAAATGATACCCGAAATAAGTTGAAATTCAATTTCTGCTAGTTTTCAACATTTTTGTGAAAACAACATGAAACTAGCAGTTGAAATTGAAACCCGAAATTGAAATTTTGTACAAAATTTCAATTTCGGGTTTTAATTTCAACTGCTAGTTTCATGTCGTTTTCACGAATACGTTGAAAATTAGCAGTTGAACATGATACCCGAAATTGAATTTCCACTCATTTCGGGTATCATTTTGTATTGTTATTTGCCCTTTGTGTTTGCCGCACCGCGCCGATGGGTGCACATGCGCCACCAGTCGTGCCCCCCCCCCCCCCCTCCGCTTATCTCCAACCCGGCCCGAATGAATACCCGCTCCGAAGGTAAGCCCGGCCCGAAGGTAGCATCAGTTACCTTCGGGCCGGGCTTACCTTCGGAGCGGGTATGCTTCCATTCGGGGCGGGTATACATTCGGGGCGGGTTTACATTCGGAGAGGCACAGGCTCTTCCATAACCATTGAAAAAAATGTCATCCGGACAAAATGAGACGCGTCCAAAATTCTCCCAATTCCACATAAAATGGTCCACCCGGCACCGAAATGCAATGTGCATGTTCTATACGCTCGCATGTGACACATTTGATTGCGCTGCGGCAGCGCCAAATGCCAAAGCTGATAAATTATGAGATGCATTTGCAAATCAACGCCCAACTGAACTGAGGCTGCAGTTATTAAAATGTACTCGCGCCGGTTTGAGATTGTGCGGGTTTACCACCATCTGTTTAATCCATTTTATATTTACGAAATCGGTGAAATGCGAACATGTACTCGGCGAACCGCAGAGTGTGCGCCCAAAATTACTTATGTTTTAGTCAATAATGTGTGAGCGAGATACTTATGAATGTTCACTAAAAAAAAAAAACATTTTGAAGAAAGGGTACAAACAACACACGTTTTGTGTCTGGAACCTTTTTTCCTTTTTGGGAAAATTCTTTTATTAATGATGACGTAGCATGTATTATTGTTTTATTCACAAAAATTCAGAGCATGCACCAGGTCCTGTCAGGTATGCCTGTCAGGTCCTGTCAGGTATGCCTAATAAAATAAGGTTTTACCAATTTTTAGGTACTTTCTTACTTACCTAATTCAGTAAACATTTGTAAAACAGCAAAGTAAAACATTTTTTCATCAAAATAAACACCTTCCCGGTCACGTCCGGCAGTCATTTTTTCATTTTACTTCTTATATCCTATCCCCAGTTCTAGGGCGCCCCCGAGGCTGAAACTTGGGGGAGATATTGGCGCAACCCCCCTCTACTTCGCATGAATTGGGGGGGTCGCCGCGACCCCCCCCCAATTCATGCAAAGTAGAGGGGGGTTGCGCCAATATCTCCCCCAAGTTTCAGCCTCATGGGCGCCGTAGAACTGGGGATAGGATATAAGAAGTAAAATCAAAAAATAGCTGCCGGACGTGACCGGGAAGGTGTTTAGAAGGATGCTGTGAATAATTATCCTTAAATTATGGTTGTTATGGCTTGTACTTATTTTCTGAAAAGCTGGATAAATACTTTTTGGATATATTTATGGATATTTATTTGAATACCTAGGTAATTTTTAAATTATACATTTACAAACATCTACATTTAGCTTTTTATGTATGCTTTCAAAAATATCAATTTGAATATTTTTATATATATTTACATCCTTACTGAAAAATTGGTCAATAATTATAACACTAACTCTGATTGATCAAACACACAATAACCTGAACCAGCAGTAAAAAATGACACCCAGTGTTTTTGCAAGTAAAATGGATTGAAGCTCGCTTAGGCTTCTAAAACATGATTTCAAACTGATTGGATAAAGCAAACACAATTCACTAGTGAGTAGCATTAATGGTAACACATAAAATACTTGGGTACATAGCATAGCAGTGGTGACACTGAAACAATTTTGAAACATGGGAATATTTGAGACAATTTACATCATTGTGCTGGGTGCGTTGCAAACCAAGCACCTTTGAACCCGACAACTGAACTCAAAAACATTCAAATTTCCTACCGGGGCAGGCCTGATACGCACATCTGCCCGATATGCGCACATTTGCCCGTTTTTTGACTTGACACTTTTTCAAGTGATTTTCAGATATGAGTAAAGTGAAAAAAAGTTGCGCAATGACATTAGTGGACTTTTTTCACTTCACTCATATCTGAACATCACTTAAAAAAGTGTCAAGTGAAAAAAACGGGCAAATGTGCGTATCGGGCAGATGTGCGTATCAGTGCACCCCCTTTCCTACCTACCCTACCATGATTGTATTGTGGTTACATGAATACATTTCACACACAGGTGTACTCTGCAGACCTGCAAAGAACTCACCCGGAATAACTTATGTCTTGGTCAATATGTGTGTGAGCAGGATACTTATGTATGCACCTTCGCAGAAAGAATAACATTTTACAGACAAAAAGGCGGAACCGAGTAGATCCAACATGTTCAGGGACGTATCCAGGATTTTTGAGCGGCGGGCTGCTTGTTTACGGGGCGTATACATATACAGCGAAATTTGCAAAAAATCTGTTCATTTCCAAGGAAATTGGTTTACATGGGCCGATCCGCTGTAAATACAATGCATGGGAATGATATTGCGCGCTTGCGAGCAAATTTTTTAAGAAACATCGAAAAATATATAGGAAAAGTTGAATTTTCCGGGACTTTTTAGGTCTCACCCCGGGAAGGGGGGTCTGCAGCCCCCCCGCCCCCCTGGATACGTCCTTGAACATGTTTTGTGCCTAATTTTTTAAACACATCTGACTTTAATGACGATGACGTCATGATGGAGTGTTTCGTTCAGAAAAATGCATAGCGTGCGGTCCACGGAGTATACACAACACAGCCATAAACTATCCAAATTTGGGCAAATCAACATTCAACATCTGCAATTACAATAATATTGAACTTTTCAACTTGTGTTTATCGCTACAAAAAATAACCAATAAATATCATAAATACAAAACATGACAAAACTAGACATCCCAATATTTCCTACAAACCGCACGCACTCAGACACACCGCAAGGGGGGGGGCTTATCAAATTACATTTTTCCACTAGATTGACAACGAAATGAAATCTCGCTCAATGCAAACATCATTGAGAGGAGATACAGCAATTTTATAGTGTTCTCTGCAAATAAAATCAAATAGAATGTCATAAAATGGCTCGGGAAACATGCGAATAAAAATTGCGGCCCAAAGATGAAATCAGTAAAAACCAATGGAAAAAAAATTCGAGAGAAAAAAATCCTAGAAAAAAACAACATTGAAACTGAAAAACCCTTCACAAAAACAACCACTCAAGAACCTTACCTTATCCAGCTAGCAAATTCCCAGGTGTGGAATTATTGATTTCACACATGAAAAAGCTGTTTTTTCACTCTCCCTCCATCAGTCACTCAGTCAGTCTGTGTGGCGGTGCCATGCATAAGCATGACTCAGAAAACTTGGAGCATTGCCAGGAAATTTGTGAATTTGGAAGGGTATGAAGGCTAAAAACTAAAAACTAAAGGCGTGGATAAACTAAATCGATTTTTGTTGCTTACACGATTTTTGACTAGATAGATGCTAATCAGGGGCCACCCTCCCTGTAAAATTGCAAATGTCACGCATAGTGTCAAAAGTCATGTAGAATGCCCTTTAACATGTCAAACATTTTACTGGACATTTTAGCTGACTTTTGACATTTTGCATTGAAAATTTAATTTTAATTTAATTTTAATAAATAAAACAAATTAAATTTTCCATCCGTGCATCCATTTCAACGATTTTCCGACAATGTAAAAATCCCTATACGTACGTAGATTTTGGGCTAGCGTAAAGCTTTTACACATGTACATATGTACAAAAATACTAGATACATAAACCTGAAAGTACATAAATACATACATAAACATAGCCAGAGGATATATACCTACATGTAGTACATAAAATACCTAAATACATGTACCTCTACATGCATTCGCGTAGAACGGCTTGAAGCATAGTTGTTAAAACGTATTTACGT
Organism: Sphaerolaimus hirsutus; assembly: GCA_964036195.1. Taxonomy (NCBI): domain Eukaryota; kingdom Metazoa; phylum Nematoda; class Chromadorea; order Monhysterida; family Sphaerolaimidae; genus Sphaerolaimus; species Sphaerolaimus hirsutus. Next base: position 27,496,282 of record OZ038451.1, on the reverse strand, counting down.
TTACTCAAAAAGTACGTATACTCGAGTACTGAGGCAATATGTTAACATATACTTTGAAAAAGTACCCGTGATCGCTTTTACGTTTACTTTTAGAAAGTACTGGAGTACAGAAAGCGTATTTCAGTTAGGCTTTGTTATAGGATTTTTCAAGGCATAGATGGGAAAAAAGGAAGAAAAAAAGCGCAAAATAGGAGAAAAAATTCAAAAATAGCTTAAAATAGGCAAATAACACATGAACTAATGAATTTGAAGGTTAAAATGGTCGAAAGGTACGAAAATAAGTGATTTTGAGTGAAAACTGGGGCAAAATTCATAAAAATACTCAGTTTTATGTATTCTTGGGGAAAAAGTATTTTACTCATTTTTATTCATGAGTAAAAAAATACTTAACGTTTTCTGCACTCAGAGTGTGAGTAAAAAATAAATACCTACATTTACATATACTTCAAAAAAGTTCAGTACCTTTAACAACTGTGGCTCGAAGCACATGCATGCTCAAGTTGAAGCCAAGTACATCATGCGCTGGCATTCCACCTTGCCGCTCGCGTGCACTTGAGATGCTCGCATAAACATAACCCATTTAGGTGCATGCTGGATAAAGGGACATGGGGTTAGCTGGGATATTTGTGATGGGTTGGGGGTGTCCCTTTTAGGTTTTTGAAAAAAGTGAGGAAAGGTAGCCATGGGTGTATTTATATTTATAAGAGGGGAGAGTTACCTAAAAGGGATTGTCTCCATTTTTGGCAGATTTCCAGCCCTTACCTCTGAATCGCTTCTATTTGAAGAAATTTGCTATACCTCAAAAAGCACTCATCGAAGTAAATTTTGGCGCGTCAACACAGCAAACATGTAAACAAATATATAGGTAAAAAAGCTCTCAACTGACTATCGTTTCAAGCCGCACAGACAGATACAAAAATCTTTTGAACCTTGAATTTCCAAATCTGTCACTGCCACATCTGAGGCCACACCCGGACCCTGTAAATTTTCTTTTTTTTCTTTTACTGGATATGACTCTTGACACTTTGCATAACATTTGACATTTTACAACGTCTTGGAGTGTAACCTAACAAGGACACTGTCCCATTTATACTGCCCCAATTTTATTCGCAAGACAACTGCAAGCAGAGCTTATAAATGAGCAATGGACTGGGGTAGTGATGTGAAAAGCGCCAGGACTTTGGCGCCAAGCGCCAAAAGCGCCATGGCGCTTTTCCAACTCTCAGCGCTAGGCGCCAATGGCGCCACAGCAACGTAGCGCCATGGCGATTTTACATCACTAGAGTGGGGGTTCGGTGGAATGTGACCTGTCAAGTACAGCACATGAAAAAATCCTTAAATATTTATGTACATATTATGGGCAAAACTATGATTTTAGTTTTCTAAAAATAGATTTTTACTGATAAATATAATTTAAAAAACAGTCAGTCAATACGCAAAATATCTGTGTTGGTTGGGAAATGGGAAGAGTGAATGGAAAGAACGTGTAAATGAACTGATTGAAATAAAAGCTATACGTATTGACATACGATCACAGAAAGCAACAGGGATGCAGGAAAAAAATTATTGAAAATTTCCTGGCAATATTGTGTCTGTGCAGTGAAGATTCAAAAGTGTAAAACACGATACTCAATTACCCCCCCCCCAACCCAGAAAACAACGCACTACCACGCATGCATCCATAAAAAGGCATTGATTTGACATTACCTTTCAATTCCATCAAACAAACATGTAAACTTGTTACAAGTGTACTAATTGCACCGGTGAGTTTCAGATGCACAGCTAAAAAACCACCAGAATTTGAAACTTTGCGATACAACATTTGTCACTTTACATGGGGCAGAATAGGTCCCCATCACAGTATAATATTCAAAAGCGACAGCTTACTGCACACGTTCAATTTCACACAGCCCGCCCAGACATAACTATGAATCTACCTATGCTAGCATGCGTTTAACTGCTCTGCACATCATACATTATTCTAAATGAATACATTATACACAGGTGCAGTGTAAACGAAGTACTGTGATACAGGGTGACCCAGTAAAAAATGTTCCGGGAAAAATATCCAGCAATTTTTCGACATAAAATTATCATTTTCCAGTGGAAAAGCTATCAAAACATGAACGTACAGGAATATAACAATTGTTATCAGACAGATTTATTAGATACCCTAAATCCTCGAAAAATTCCCCCTGTCGGCTGCGGAAATTGTACAAGAGCTAACTCCCCTCCGAATAACTCCCCCTGTGATGAGTGGAAAACATGCTGCAAAAATATCAAAAATCGATCTAGTCACACAAACCAAAAAATCTACGTCTGGGGGCTGACTCATTGAATGCAAAAGCAGTACAGTGTGTGAAACGGAAAATACAAAAGAATGTTAGCCTACAGCAGGGCAATTCATACAAGGAAAAAAGTCCTAGTTCTCCTGAAAGTTCTGAGGAAAAAATGACTCCATCCCTTGCATAACTCCCCCTCAAAAGCTCAGACGAAAGAATAACTCCCCTGGGGTTTTTCTAGGATTTACGGTAACAGGGCAAAACTATTAGCCTTCACAATTTGCCATACTTTTTATCAGGATGAAATACAATGAAAACTGGTGCAAAAACAGATGTAAAACCAGCCACTCCCAGTAGAACCTGTCACATTATTTGTACATGGCAAAAATGTGATAAATTTACCACTAAATGGGTCACCCTGCAAGTTAGTGCATCCAATGATGCACAGCTTTCAATTGGAAGCTTCATAAATATCATACTACAGGTAAAGCAATATTGGCTCAAACATATTTTCATGTAAATAGTATGTCCATATAAAATAAAATGCACATGCTGACGTGTTCATCAAACCAGGTTGTATTGACTTTTTGATGTTGAGTGCACTATTTAATACCACTTTTAAGTATTTATAGTAATTTGAACATCATTTAAGACCAATTTACTTAAGACCAATTCACCAAGACCTTTAAGACCTTTAAGCCATTTTTAGGCTGAATTTGAATTCTATATTGTGTTTGAGCAAATAACACAACTGAAAATGTTCCTAACAAAATAATTTTTTCAAACTTTTATAATAATTCGACTACAAATGAATCACATAAAATTGCTAATTATTTCCAGACACTCATCAAAGTAATCCGCTATGAATTGGTCAGGGTCAAGGATGAGTTCACTTCTATCCAGAAAATCCTTAATAACACAAACAACACTTATTCTGGTGTTTATAATTTTCAATACATTACAAAGTTGTAATGGAAGGAATGTTACTGCAGTAGCCAAAAATGGTGAGTATGAGGCATATTAAATTGGACATTTTCAAACTCTCCGCCAATATTTGTCAATTTGTGATCATCTAAAGGAGTTTGTTTGACAAAATGACTTTTTAACACAGGGGGCTGCTACAAGACAGACCAATTAAACTGTAAAATGTCATGTAAAGTATCAGAAGTGATGTAAAATGATATGTAAAATAGTCAAACCAATGAAAAAAAACAATAAAATTCAAAATTTTTGACAATTTGCATGGCAATTGACATTTTACATGCGATCTTACAGGGTGTGGTCAGGGAGTGGTACCTAACATTTAAATTATGTGCAAAATCATCAAATTCTTAACACAGAGTCATCAGAAAGTACTAATACCAGTGAAGCAGACTTGAGCTCATCAGATGAATCAAAAAATTCACCTGAAACCAGCCAGCAAACAGCACATAATGAAAATGAAATTCAAAATGGAGTAAATGAAAATTCAAATCTAAAAACTTTTTATCAAGTGTTGGAAAATGGGACCATCTCAACATCGAAGGGAAATTCCAGCGAGGCTGAAAGTTTATTAGAAATTTATCTTCATATGCAGGAACTGAAGGATTTGCTTGTGAGTTCAGTTTTTTCCAGAAAGAAAAAATGAAGCGACTGTTCACATTATGTTGAAAGAATAGGCGGTAAATGTGACAGTTTACAATCAATATTTGGAATTTTATGATATTCACCGAGCAAACCCACTGGACATGCATTACCTACTGGCAGATCACTTTGTCCAAATTAATTTTTTGGACTCATAGACCTATGGAAATAGACGCATCCATTGGGCCCACACACGCTAGTTGACATCGACACCAAATGTTAACTGGTGTCGTTCCCGATACAAAGCTTGCTGATGAGCAGACGAACGGCGTTCTTCAAACGCAAGCTTTGAATCGGGATCGGCACCAGTTGACATTTGGTGTCGATGTCAACTAGCGTGTGTGGGCCATTGTGGAATCGAAGATCGACGAAAAACGTTTATAAAAAAGGTATAGTGGTCGGCAGGGGTCTCCAGGATTTTGGCCCTCGCGGGGGCTGGATAGATAGCAAATCGCTCCCCCGGAGGGATAGATAGCTGAAAAAATTTTCTGGGGGGGGGCTGGGGGGGTTGGGGGGGCTTGAGGGGGCTGGCGGGGGCAAAATATATAGGCTTTTTCAATGTTAAGAAGGCAGAAAGGGGAAAAAAATCGCTAAGAACCTTTTAAAAGTGGCCAAAAGTAGGTATAAAATGGCTAAAAATAGGTAAATAACCATGTATATAGCCGGAAAGCACGATGTTGAAGGTGAAAAACTATAAAAAGGTGCGAAAATTGGTGATTTTGAGCGAAAATTGGGGCAAAATTTCTCAAAAACCACTCCAGATAGATAGATAGCTGAGCGATTTGGGGGGGGGGTCTTTGGGGGTAGTAGGCAAAAATTTTGCCTTGGGGTAGATAGATAGCTGAGCGGCCTCCGGGATAGATAGCTAGCTGGCCGATTTGGGGGGGGGCAGCCCCCCCCCCAGCCCCCCCCCTAGGAGACCCCTGGTGGTCGGACAGCATGATTTGCACACTACGTTACCATAATTTGATTAAAGAAGCCACACGACTGACACGAGCCCTGCAAAATTTTTGAAACTGATACCCAACCCAAACTTTTATCGACCCAATAATCAAACCCAAATTTTTTTAAATTCTCAACCCTCGTGTATTTATGTACACTGTACAATTGCACATCAAATGACCCCTCACTTACAATTTCTTCAGAAAAAGCCCTACGGCGCCTTTCTGCCGGCAGTTTTGGGCATTTCGTGCGCCCTAATAACATTTGCCCTACTTTGCTGCATCAATTCCTGTATAAAAATGATTGTCAGGAGGAGAAGGAGAAGAAGAATAAGGGTGAGATTGGGGTTGGGGTGGATTTTCAAATTATCATATTTCGTAGAATTTAACGGCATACCCCCAATAGAACGGCACCTTCAATAAAATGGCAGTTAGAAATTACACGGGAAGAGTGCCAAAATCCCAAGAATTTTTTTAAAAAAATGGGTGGGAAGAACATTCAACGCGTGTTCAGAACTATGATTCAGTGTTGTTTTCAAATTTGTTTGTTTTTTTGAGTGGATCCTCTGATATAAAAATGTTGTTCATATTACCTTAAAAACACTTCGTTCAAATGAAAAATGTGTGAAAAACATTGGTGAAAAGAATATAGAACGGCAGCATCCAACAGTTATTCAAGGGTTCGAGTTATTCTATTGAGTGAGACTTATTCAAGTCAGTAGTAAATAAATAGCAGCACGATCAAACAAGATTTGCAGTAACTCACGATTTATTGCAGAACCTGGCAGAGTCGCTGAAAAAGACAGAACTATGCTGCTCGGTGAAGATTCTGAGAGTGATGATGAAGATTTTTGACACATTGCCAAGTTGACGTGTTTTTACATTTACATTTTTCAACGTTTTTATTTTTATTTTTTCACAGATTTAAGTTTTTGTTCACACATTTCCGTTTTTTTAAATGGTTGTTGTTAAAATTATGTTTTTAATACATGGGGCGCACATTAATTCGGTTCATTCCGGTACCGTACCAGTATTTAAATTTCAAAGTGTTTTTTTTCTAAAATGACTAATATTTGAATTTTTATGGGGTTTAGATTTTCGATTTTTGGACTTTTTTGAGTTTTTAACTGTTGCACTAAATTATTGCATTTTCAAATTTTCTGATCAATTTTGAACACATCGTAGGCTATTTACACAGGTCCCGGCCGGGGACCGGGACCCGGCAAAAAATAATATTTTTCAAAAATAAATAATTTGTGTGTATGTGTTCTTTGCGTGTTAATTAGGTTAATTAACACCAAAGTTGCATGCACAAAATTTCTGCATGACGGTTACGCACGCCGATGCAAATTTTTTTTGGGGGGTGAATAGATTCATTCGATTTTCTCAAATTTGGCATGCGTGTACTCCTTTGTTAAGTGAGTACGCATGCCAAATTTGAGCTCAGAGCGGTCAGTAAATATTAATTTATTTATACTTAAAGTTTTGTCGATCACTGTATTTTTCTACAGTGCATGAAATCCTGCCGGGGACCGGTCCCCGGCAATATTGAAATGGTCCCGACCGGGGCCAAACGTCCCCGGTGAGAAAATTATTTTTTCAGTATACAACGATTTTTGGTCCCCGACCGGGGTCGTTTGGCCCGATACCACACAAAAATTGCTGGTACTTTTCGGCACTTTGTGGTAAATGTCCCCGGTCGGGGCCAAATGACCCCGGTGAGATAAATTTTTTTTCAGTAAACAGAAAATTTTCGGACCGTACAGGGTCCATTCGGCCCGTGTGCCTTATAAAAATTTATTGCATTAGGGTGTTTAATTTTGTGTGATTATATTTAAATATAAATACATGAGCGGGCTGACAGTGCTCGCCATTCGCGCTAGGGGTGAGCTACGGTCATAAAATTTTAACACGTAAACGGAACGGGTGTTTTGCGTTTTCACCCGAAATTTCACCCCTCTAGCTCCACCCACTGCGGAACTGTGGGGGTTTCAATTTCGGTCATTTTGTACAGATGTACACATGGTGCTCTAGCTCAACGCTGCTTTCAGTTGTGATCATGAAACTTTGGCTAGTGTAAGCCAGTGTGTTGGCAATGTGCTGATAGTATTCAACACTTTTATCAACATCATTGCTATTAAGGTAAAATTAATATGCAAATCAGGGTGATGTGCAAAAAACGTGGGAACTGTGATGGATGTTTTGGTGATCATCTGAGATCATGTTGCATTACAATGATTTTAATGTTGTTTTGAAATGTGGAGTAAATGATTATGTCAATCAAATTTCATTTGTGTTTCATTACTAATCTGTACTGGACACATTACCTGTGTTCAACAGCGGTGTGCATGTGCAGAGCACCATGTGTACATCAGTACAAAATGACCGAAATTGTAACCCCCAAAGTTCCGCAGTGGGTGGAGCTAAAGGAGTGAAAGTTTGGATGAAAACTCAAAACACCTGATGTATTAACATGTTACAATTTTATGACCGTAGCTTACCCCTAGCGCGAATTGCGAGCACTGTCCAGGGACTTTTCAGCCTGACCATGTACATGCATGTGTCCCATGCTGTTGTAAATACATTGGCCGATTTTGATGTCATTTAAGTATGTTGGGTTTGGGGTCTACTGTCTGGGCTATGACCAAAAATTTTTGTTTGCTCAAATAATCCCCCATAAATAAACTAGAATAACACCCCTTGAATAAATCCCTCCTCATTTAGTAATTCCTTGCTTCAGTAAGATGTGATTGAGATTGATTAGTCCTTGGTTGGTTAATTTTGTGCACGATTCCTGCATGGTACTTGCAGACAGTGCAAACAAGTTGTAACTTACATTACCCTCTGCCAAAATTGATAGAGCTACTGTATTTACCCCATTTCATTCCTTTCTAACTCCCCCCTGTTAGTTGAGTGTAGAAAAACGAAAAAATACCTGAAAAAATCCCTCTAAAAACCCAACTCCCTTTGTAAAACTCTTCTCCGATTGATCCTGTGAAAACATTCATGGAAAAAATATATTACCGTATTTCTTCAATCATATTGACCGCCAATGTATTGTTTCATAAGCGGTTTTGGGGGGTCAATGTAATAGAGCACGGCAATGTAAAACGAGCACGGCAATATATTTTTCAGATCGTATTCATGATTCAAGTGCAATTAGTGACATAAGTGCAAATCATTGTCATTTTGTGACATAAGGCTGCACAATATCGTATGAGTAGATAGCAAAAGCAAAACATAGGCAGAACAGATGGTGTGCATATGTATGGCGGCAAACATCAAAACATAAATGATCATGCAAAATAAATTTTTTCATACGGCAATGTATTCAAGCAGGGCAATGTATTTTTCAGATGCTCGATAGACTTGCCAAAGTAATCGAGCAAGCCAATGTGAATGAACACGTCATTAAGATCGAAGAAATATGGTATGTTTGTTTTCTTTTTAGTCATATATTCTTTTGTCTGTATTGTGGCGCTATTTACAGCAGCCCATACAAAGGACTGGTTCCCAGTGAAAAATAATTTTTTTCAAAAGTCAATAATTGGTGTGTATGGGTTGCTTGCATGTTAATTAGGTGAATTACCACAAAATTTACATGCACAAAATTTTTGCAAGACAGTTACACACACTGATGCATTTTCTTTGTACAAGTGTATAATTTTTTTGGATTTGTCTCAATTTTGGCATGTGTGTACTCCATTGTTTAGTGAGTATGCATGCCAAATTTTAGCTCAGCGCGGTCACCAGTTCTTAATTTTTATGCTTTCATTTTTGTCGTTCACTGTATTCTTGTATAGTGAACGAAATCCCACCAGGGACCGGTCCCTGGTGGCAATAGAAATGGCCCTGACTGGGGCCAAACATCCCCAGTGAGAAAATTTTTTATCAGTAAACAAAGAATTTTGGTCCCCAGCTGGGGACATTCATCCCCGACAGGGTCAGGGACAAAAATTCTTTGTTAACTGAAAAATACATTTTCTGACCAGGGCCCAATCAGGGCTATTTCTATTGCTGCTGGGGACCAGTCCCCGATGGGATTTCATTCACTATACAACAATACAGTGAATGAAAATTGAAAGCATAAAAAACAAGAACCGATAACCGCACTGAGCTGAATTTGGCATGCACACTCACTCAATGAAGGAGTACACACATTCCAAAATTCAGACAAATCCAAAAAATTATACCCTCACCCAAAGAAAATGCATCAGCGCATGTAACCATCTTGCAAAAATTTCGTGCATGCTAATTTGGTGATAATTAATGTAATTAATATGCAAACAACCCATACACACCAATTATTGTCTTTTGGAAGAAAATATTTTTCACCGGGGACTGGTCCTTTATAAAACAAACATAACATATACTTTTGGAGGTGAGTTTTACAAGGGAATGGGTTTTATTTTTATTTTTTCTACACTCAACTAACGGGGGGGGGGGGGGGGGGGGTCAAGGGGGAAAAAATGGAGTAGCTTAGCATATTCCTTGGGAGGGTATATAAATTTTTCAATTTGTCTCAATTTTTGCGTGTTTACTTTGATTTGTCTCAATGTGTTTACTTCTTTGTTTAATGAGTACACATGCCAAATTTCAGCTCAGAGCAGTTAGCGGTTCTACCTTTTTTATGCTTTTATTTTTATCATTCACTGTATTTTTGTATAGTGAATGAAATCCCATTCCCGTTGGCAATAGAAAAAGCCATGACCGGGGCCAAATGTCGGTGAGAAAATTTTTTTTCAGTAAACAAATCATTTTGGTCCCCAGCTGAGGACATTTGTCCCCAACAGGGGACAAATTTTTTGTCCCCTGTTGTGTTGGGACGAATGTCCCCAGTCAGGGACAAAAATTCTTTGTTTACTGAAAAATCAATTTTCTGACCAGTGGCATTTGGCCCCGATCGGGGCCATTTCTATTGCCGCCAGGGACCAGTCCCTGGTGGGATTTCATTCACTATACAAAAATACAGTGAAATAAAAAATGAAAGCGTAAAAAATAAGAACCGGTAACCGTGCTGAGCTGAAATTTGGCATGCATACTTACTTAATGAAGGAGTACATGCATGCCAAAATTCAGACAAATCAAAAAAAAATTATACCCTCGCCCAAAGAAAATGCATCAGCGCATGTAACCGTCGCAACAATTTTGTGCATGCTAATTTGGTGATAATTCACAAATTAATTATGCAAACAACCCATACACACCCATTATTGATTTTTGAAAAAATTATTTTTCACTGGGACCGGTCCCTTATTTAACAAACGTAACATATATTTTTGCCATGAATGTTTTCACAGACATCAATTGGAATGGGATGGAAGATCAAGAGAATGGGTTTTTTTAGAGGGAGCAGGTATTTTTTTATTTTTTTATACACTCAACTAACAGGGGGGGTCAAGAGGGATAAAATGGAGTAACTTAGCATATTCTTTAGGAGGGTGTATAGAAATTTTTCTATTTGTCTAAATTTTTGTGTGTTACTTCAATTTGTCTCAATGTGTTGACTACTTCGTTTAGTGAGTACGCATGCCAAATTTCAGCTCAGAGCAGTTAGTGGTTCTTATTTTTTAATGCTTTTATTTTTGTCAATCACTGTATTTTTGTATAGTGAACAAAATCCCACTGGGGACTGGTAAGAACTAGGGGTCAAAAAATTTTTTTATGAAAAACTGAAAATGGAAAGGTAAATTTTTCCCCTGTCGGGGACGAACATCCCCGGTCGGGGACGAACATCAACGGTTGGGGACGAACATCCCCGGTCGGGGATGAACATCAACGGTTGGGGACGAACATCCCCGGTCGGGGACCAAAATTATTTGTTTACTGAAAAAAAACTTTCTCACCGGAAACGTTTTACCCCGGTCAGGGCCATTTAGATGTTGCCGGGGACCGGTCCCCGGCAGGATTTCGATCACTATACAAAAATACAGTGATTGAACAAAATTGAAGTATCAATAAAAAAACAATCAGTAACCGCGCTGAGCTGAAATTTGGCATGCATACTCACTATTTGAAGGAGTACTCACATGCCAAAATTCAGACAAATCCAAAAAAAAATTATACACCTGTACAAAGAAAATGCATCAATGCGTGTAACTGTCTTGCAAAAATTTTGTGCATATAAATTTGGTGGTAATTTATCTAATTAACATGCAAGCAACCCATACACACCAATTATTGACCTTTGAAAAAAATTATTTTTCACTGGGGACCGGTCGCCGGCCGGGACCTGTGTAAATAGCCAAGTATGTGTCCAAAATTACTTATGTGTTTGGCATGCAGTTTCACATAAAGAAAAAGATAAATACTGATTGGAAAAATAATGGAAAAATGCCAGATAACTGAAAATCAAGCCAAAAAACTGAAAATCAAGCCATAAAATTGAAAAATGGCCTGGAAACATGGAAACGGGATGGTAAAAAATTTTCAGCCAGAAAATGGAAAATGATAAGGTGAAAAATTTTGGCTGCCAGAAAATGGAAAAGTTAAAAAATTTCAGCTGATGGAAAATGGAAAACAAAAAGGTAAAAAAAGCGGTAAAATGTGGAAAAGCGAAAGGGAAAACAGAAACAGAAATTTGACACCCTAGTAAGAACCGCTAACTGCTCTGAGCTGAAATTTGGCATGTGTACTCATGTAACAAAGAAGTAGACACATTTAGGGTGTCAACAAAATTTTTCTACGGAAAACGGAAACGGAAACGGAAAAATTGTTTCAGCGTCCGGAAAACGGAACGGAAAACGGAAAAAAATTGGACTTGGCGGGAAACGGAAACGGAAAAAAATTTTCAGTGGCTGGAAAACGGAAAAAGAGGCCGGAAAAACGGAAACGGAAAAATCAAATTAGCACGGAAATGGAAAAACTTGCTGAAATTTTGCTGGAAAATGGATAAAATTTGCTGAAATTTTGCTGGAAGTGGAAAAAATTTGCAGTAGTTTTGCTGGAAACAGAAAATTTTTCACATCATTGACAATCTGCATGAATTTTTACCAGTTTGGCTGATCAGAAAACAGAAAGTTGGGCCAGAAAAAGGTAATATGAGGCGGAAAAATGGAGAATTGAGGCAGAAAATGGAAAAAAGGCGGAAAAACTGGAAATTGAGGCGGAAAACGAAAAAAAAGGCGGAAAAACTGAAAATTGCTGGAAAACGGAAAATGAGCCGGAAAAACGGAAACGGAAAAAAAAGTTGCCGGAAAACGGAACAGAAAACGGAAAAAAAATTTCAGCAGCCGGAAAACGGAACGGAAAACGGAAAAAAATTGCCTGCGGAAAACGGAAACGGAAAACGGAAAACGGAAATTTGACACCCTAGACACATTGAGACAAATCAAAGTAAACACGCAAAAATTGAGACAAATTGAAAAATTTCTATACACCCTCCCAAGGAATATGCTAAGCTACTCCATTTTTTCCCTCTTGACCCCCCCCCCTTAGTTTAGTGTAGAAAAAATAAAAATAAAACCCATTCCCTTGTAAAACTCACCTCCAAAAGTATATGTTATGTTTGTTTTATAAAGGACCACCACCAGTCCCTGGTGAAAACTTTTTTTTTTAAAGACAATAATTGGTGTGTATGGGTTGTTTGCATATAAATTACGTTAATTATCACCAAATTAGCATGCACAAAATTTTTTCAATATGGTTACACGCGCTGATGCATTTTCTTTGGGTGAGGGTATAATTTTTTTGATTTGTCTGAATTTTGGAATGTGTGTACTCCTTCATTGAGTGAGTGTGCATGCCAAATTCAGCTCAGTGCGGTTATTGGTTCTTGTTTTTTATGCTTTCAATTTTCATTCACTGTATTTTTGTATAGTGAATGAAATCCCACCAGGGACTGGTCCCCAGCAGCAATATAAATAGCCCCGATTGGGCCATGGTCAGAAAATGTATTTTTCAGTTTACAAAGAATTTTTGTCCCTGACCCTGTCGGGGATGAACGTCCCCAGCTGGGGACCAAAATTCTTTGTTTACTGAAAAAAAATTTTCTCACTGGGGACGTTTGGCCCCAGTCAGGGCCGTTTCTATTGCCACCAGGGACCGGTCCCTGGTGGGATTTCGTTCACTATACAAGAATACAGTGAACGACAAAAATGAAAGCATAAAAATAAAGAACTGGTGACCGCGCTGAGCTAAAATTTGGCATGCATACTCACTAAACGAAGGAGTACACACATGCCAAAATTGAGACAAATCCAAAAAATTATACACTTGTACAAAGAAAATGCATCAGTGCGTGTAACTGTCTTGCAAAAATTTTGTGCATGTAAATTTTGTGGTAATTCACATAATTAACATGCAAGCAACCCATACACACCAATTATTGACTTTTGAAAAAAATTATTTTTCACCGAGAACCGGTCCTTTGTATGGGCTGCTGTAAATAGCGCCACAATACAGACAAAAGAATATATGACTAAAAAGAAAACAAACATACCGTATTTCTTTGATCTTAATGACGTGTTCATTCACATTGGCTTGCTCGATTACTTTGGCGAGTCTATCGAGCATCTGAAAAATACATTGCCCTGCTTGAATACATTGCCGTATGAAAAAATTGATGTTGCATGATCATTTATGTTTTGATGTTTGCGGCCATACATATGCACACCATCTGTTCTGCCTATGTTTTGCTTTCGCTATCTACTCATACGGTATTGTGCAGCCTTATGTCACAAAATGACAATGATTTGCACTTATGTCACTAATTGCACTTGAATCATGAATATGATCTGAAAAATATATTGCCGTGCTCGTTTTACATTGCCATGCTCTATTACATTGACCCCCCAAAACTGCTTATGAAACAATACATTGGCGGTCAATATGATTGAAGAAATACCGTAATATATTTTTTCCATGAATGTTTTCACAGGATCAATTGGAGAAGAGTTTTACAAGGGAGTTGGGTTTTTAGAGGGATTTTTTCAGGTATTTTTTCGTTTTTCTACACTCAACTAACAGGGGGGAGTTAGAAAGGAATGAAATGGGGTAAATACAGTAGCTCTATCAATTTTGGCAGAGGGAGATGTAAGTTACAACTTGTTTGCACTGTCTGCAAGTACCATGCAGGAATCGTGCACAAAATTCACCAACCAAAGACTAATCAATCTCAATCACATCTTACTGAAGCAAGGAATTACTAAATGAGGAGGGATTTATTCAAGGGGTGTTATTCTAGGTTCAGTTTTTTGAAGGGGTGTGGTATTCAAGGTGGGAATTATTCAATGTGAACTATTTTATCTAAGGGATGGATTTATTCAAGGGGCATTATTCAAGGAATACTTTAGAGGAGTTAGAGGGAGGTTATTCAAGGGAGGGAGGTTATTCGAGGAAGGTTATTCAAATCTTATGTAAAAAGCAAGATTTGGATACAAAAACATAAGATTTGGATATGATAAGATAAGATTTGGATACACACGACACTTTATAGGGTATTTTACATGACACATGAAATTTTAAAGGGTCATTGACACTTTTCAGGGTCGTTTACAGGGTCTAGGAGTGGCAGCTGATAATCAGAACATAAATGGAACATGGAAGCTCCAGGTGATTCTGATCATTTAAAGTGTTGACCGATCCAAAACAGCCCATAAATGACCAACTTATTAAGCTTCAAAATCAATGTCCAGATAAGGCATACAAAATGAACACCTTTATATAGACCCCCTTTTTCTCAGGACTGGGGGATTATTTGAGCAAACAAAAATTTTTGGTCATAGCCCAGACGGTAGACCCCAAACCCAAACATACTTAAATGACATCAAAATCGGCCAATGTATTTACAACAGCATGGGACAGATGCATGTACATGGTCAGGCTGAAAAGTCCCTGGACAGTGCTTGCAATTCGCGCTAGGGGTAAGCTACGGTCATAAAATTGTAACATGTTAATACATCAGGTGTTTTGAGTTTTCATCCAAACTTTCACTCCTTTAGCTCCACCCACTGCGGAACTGTGGGGGTTACAATTTCGGTCATTTTGTACTGATGTACACATGGTGCTCTGCACATGCACACCGCTGTTGAACACAGGTAATGTGTCCAGTACAGATTAGTAATGAAACACAAATGAAATTTGATTGACATAATCATTTACTCCACATTTCAAAACAACATTAAAATCATTGTAATACAACATGATCTCAGATGATCACCAAAACATCCATCACAGTTCCCACGTTTTTTGCACATCACCCTGATTTGCATATTAATTTTACCTTAATAGCAATGATGTTGATAAAAGTGTTGAATACTATCAGCACATTGCCAACACACTGGCTTACACTAGCCAAAGTTTCATGATCACAACTGAAAGCAGCGTTGAGCTAGAGCACCATGTGTACATCTGTACAAAATGACCGAAATTGAAACCCCCACAGTTCCGCAGTGGGTGGAGCTAGAGGGGTGAAATTTCGGGTGAAAACGCAAAACACCCGTTCCGTTTACGTGTTAAAATTTTATGACCGTAGCTCACCCCTAGCGCGAATGGCGAGCACTGTCAGCCCGCTCATGTATTTATATTTAAATATAATCACACAAAATTAAACACCCTAATGCAATAAATTTTTATAAGGCACACGGGCCGAATGGACCCTGTACGGTCCGAAAATTTTCTGTTTACTGAAAAAAAATTTGTCTCACCGGGGTCATTTGGCCCCGACCGGGGACATTTACCACAAAGTGCCGAAAAGTACCAGCAATTTTTGTGTGGTACCGGGGCCAAACGACCCCGGTCGGGGACCAAAAATCGTTGTATACTGAAAAAATAATTTTCTCACCGGGGACGTTTGGCCCCGGTCGGGACCATTTCAATATTGCCGGGGACCGGTCCCCGGCAGGATTTCATGCACTGTAGAAAAATACAGTGATCGACAAAACTTTAAGTATAAATAAATTAATATTTACTGACCGCTCTGAGCTCAAATTTGGCATGCGTACTCACTTAACAAAGGAGTACACGCATGCCAAATTTGAGAAAAATCGAATGAATCTATTCACCCCCCAAAAAAAATTTGCATCGGCGTGCGTAACCGTCATGCAGAAATTTTGTGCATGCAACTTTGGTGTTAATTAACCTAATTAACACGCAAAGAACACATACACACAAATTATTTATTTTTGAAAAAAATTATTTTTTGCCGGGTCCCGGTCCCCGGCCGGGACCTGTGTAAATAGCCCACATCGTAATGTTTTACAGGCTTCCAGAGACACGACTAAACATTTTTTTGTTTTCCTGCCACGAATTAAAATCAATGATGAATCGCAGCTTTGTTTTGTGATTTTGTATTTTACATGCATTTTTGAGCAGAAATACTGACAAATTTAAAAATACTTTATCGAATTTCTGAATTTTAGTTAAAATAGTGTGGAATAAAAACGTTTTCGTCTTTTTTGCCATCGTTACACCCGCAGTCGCGAAAATAGTAAACATCAGCTCTCAATTTTATGTTGGTAGGTAATCAGCATATTTTGGCCCGCAAATACTGGTTGACATCGCAAACTCGTGTCAACTAAATGTCAACTAAACAACACAGAAATTTTTACACACTTAAGTATCACACTTAATTTCAAGTAGCACACTTAATTTGAAGTATCTCACTTAACAGTAACAATTAAAAATTAAGTGTCAATTTTTTTTCACTTTGCTCAACCACATGGGAATGTTGAAAACACATAATTAACCCAAACTTGGTAGAATTTAGTTGACATGAATTTTGATGCCAACTAGTGAGTGTTGGCCCATTTCTGCCATGGAGGTTGGCACGACTAGCAGAAAAGCTCACTGTATAATGAATACTTTTTCAATTTTTTATTTTCGCAAAGTGTAATGACTACATTTGGGCAGGCAATGATTTCAGAATCATATATGTCGAAAAACATTTCAGGCAAATCAAAAATAACGACAGAAAATCCACGTAAATCAGAGAGAGAGATCGCTGGAAAAAAACCCAATAAAATCGACTTTATCGGGAAAACAAGTGATTTTTCACACATAGCGTTCAGAAAATGTTGGGTGATTTATATTTTCTCCAGGTTTTTCCTCCAGGTTTCTCCAGTTTTAAGAGAATTAAACTCATTTTGTGATAAGACAGTTTATATTTTCTCTGCGTTTATCAGATATATGTAATTATATTGATTTCTGAGATTATATTCAATCATATTTTCTAAAATATCACCCATTTTTGGAACGCTATTCACACATAACCGCGCACAATTCCCATCCGAACTTGTAGCGAGACGCCAGATCCACAATTTTCTGTGAATTTTCCTTTGTAATGGACGCCAAGATGTCATCCACAATCTGTTTCTGTAAAAAATGCGGTTAATCACATTACATCTATTTTGAAATTTTGCAATTTTAGTGCCGAAATCCGGACTGGCCTGTCAGAAATTGGATAACGACAGGGACATATTTCGATCCCAATAGTGGTGGAAAATGCTAGAAGAAATTGCGCAAAAAACAGGTCGACAAGTGCCGACGTCATTCCATCAAAAATTGGTGCCAGAGAACCATGCCGCCACGAACCCGCGCCACAAAACCCAGACCCCAGACAAAACACCAAAACACAATCCGAAATACAATACGAAAATAATTTTCCAAACAAACTTTGAGATCGTGCACTTGATAGATGTAGGCGAGCTCTAATAGCTGGCTGACGCTTTCCTCGCTGCTCGAGAATTTCAGCTCGTAGACACCTGAAAATATATTGAAACGGGTTTACAAAGGCAACACAGTCCTGTATACCCTAGTCACTTTACACCCTGCACGCGTGGTTCCCGCTGGAAGCGCGTTAACTATTGTTTTACGCATGTTATTTTCATAAAAAATTGAAAAAAGTCATCTCTGTTATGACGCTATACATTTCACAACAATGATTTGTTTATCTTTTATACAAAAATCGCATGCTTTATCAACATTGGCACGCTTCCAACGTGAGACATAAATGAGTGCGAGGGCAGAGCATCATGTCCGCCGAGCATACTAAAAAATCTACTGCAAAATCAATGTATTTCAGTTGACCCAGGATTGAGTTTTCCACCAACTACAGTTGACAGACATTTTTTGAAAATGATGCATCCCGGTGAACTCAAATGTGTCCAAAGCTGAATAATGAGTTTCCGAAATTTTATGAATTACCCTAGTATAGTACTGTGGGTAGCCACAATGTTTGAGCATAGTTATTTCAGGGTTCTACAAGTGCGGGTAGAGCCGGTAGGGGGCCAGGCCTCCTACGCACAAACGCCCGGCGCGCACAAACGCCTGGCACGCACAAAATTGAGCCCGCCACGCACAAATGCCCGGTACGCACAAATCTGATGCTCTGTGCGTACCGGGCATTTGTGCGTACCGGTCATTTGTGCGTACCGGTCATTTGTGCGTACCAGTCATTTGTGCGTACCGGGCAGGGGATTTTCACACGCCCCTAATTTGTGTTTGCCCCCCATACATGAGCACCTGGATGCTTCCAAAAAAATATTTGGCACATTTTCAAGTAAAGTGAAAAGTCATGTGACAACTGTAAATACATTTCATTTGTCAAAATTATTTGATGCTTTTTACAGGTAAAAAAACTGAAAAGTCAAATGACTTTTTACTTTTTACCTCAAGTGTTTCCAAGTCAAAAGTACAAGTCAAAAGTCAAAAGTATTTGTTTGTCACATGACTTTTCATTGTATTACTTGAAAACGCACCAAAAGCAGTAAAAAGATTGAAAAGTCAAATGAAAAACTTTTTTAAAAAGTGTTTAAAGCCCATTTTTGCAGTTAAGTAGACAAAGTCCTTCAGTATGAGAATTTTTTACAATACCAATCCCAAAAAATGCCAATCCCAATGCTATGTAGTGCTCGGTTCCGGCTTCAAAGGCTGAAGCCGCCCCATGCGCAATCAAGTTGACACGTAATGAGCCAAGCCAGCCACCCAGGATACAAGCCCCGCCCGCACATATGACCGGCGCGCACAAACGACTGGCACGCACATTGTGCGGCACGCACACAGCTACAGTTTTGTGCATACCGGGCGTTTGTGCATACCGGACTTTCATTTTGTGCGTGCCAGGCGTTTGTGCGCGCCGGACATTTGTGCGTACAGGTGCGGAGCCGCGGGTAGAGCTGTGGATTCATAAAGTTCTCATCTATTTATTTTATACCCACGAGAACATCATTCATTTTCAATGTATCTAACTTGCGAGGGATAATAACGACAAAATCACTTACATTCGCTTAATGAGAAATGAATATTCAATAATACAAGTGACTAGGGATGGTAATCCAACCCGACCCGACCCCGAAACCCGCACATTTTCGGAACTGACCCCAGAAAAAAACTCATACAAACACAGCAAAAAATGGTTGTGATGTGCGGTGAAGTGTCCTGAAGTGACGGCGTGAAGACACTTCACTGCATTCCAGATGCTTCACGGCACTTCACGAACTATGCAAAGTATGCTGCAAAGGTTCGTGAAGTGCACTTCATGAATTTTGGTCTTCGTGAAGCTAGGTGAAGTGAGTGGAAGACACTTCACCGAAAACTTCGTGAAGTGTGTGGAAGTGAGTGGATGGAAGTGTCTTCACAGAGCGCACTTCCACACACTTCACGAACCTATTTTTTGCTGTGAAAAGACAACACATACCCAAGTATATTGCGCGAATGAATTCGTTCAGAGCAATCGAACCAGTGGTGCACATTAGATATTTGCCTTCCCGCAATTTGGCGACCTTGCACCAATTGAGCACTGGAAATCTGCCAGAAAACAACTTTTTGAAGACTGTAGAACGCACTTCCAGCACACATTTGTGCACCTGCAAAAAAAGTATCTACAAAGTCCCATTTCAACTTCTATTGTTTATACCAGCAAAATAAAGGAAAACCCTACTGCTAGAAGTCGATAACTCCAAAAAATATATATCGAGAAGATGACATTTTAAGTTTCATTTCCTATTCTCTGCCAGCGATGCATGCGCAATGGGTGCACTCTCTGACTATCCTAAAGTTCCAAATTTTCATTCAAAGTGTGAAATTAACTTCTGTCAAAAATTTTTCGCAGCAACGATATATTTGCCTTGTCGCGAATTTATGCACTTATCGACATTTTAAAGTTGACATCCTGGACATAACATATTTCTTACTGGTTTTTCCCCACCAAAAGTGGGCTTATCAACTTCTTTCCAGATACAGCATTGAGTTCTTGCCGGAGATTTTTTGAAAATTCTTCCTAATTGTCCCAAAAGTGACTGCGGGACAAACTATTTATTTATTCCGTCTCGGTGCATACCACAATTTTCGAAATTTTGGAGTTATCGACATTCAGAAGTTGACGCCTCAATTATTGGCTTGGCACGCGAAACCCAATTTTGAAACCCCAACCTTAAAATCACGACCCTCATTATCTCTAAGCGTCACATCGGCGCTGCAGCTGTCTGTGCACAATTCCGCATACAGCGCTGTATTGAGACTCTTTGCTGGGTTCGGCAGTGCCGAACGACCGAGGGACAGGGAGTACCAGTATGTGTATTTCCGGGAGATTGGTTGAATATTGATGGATATTTTCTTTGGTGTGAATGGCGGATTGATAAATTTTTGCATGAGATGATTTGCACGATTTGTTTGTATACCTAGTTCAGTGTATCTGGAAATGATCATTTGAAAAATTATATTAAAAAATATCGATACATTTCCAATAATGTATGTATCGATAAAAATATCAATACATACATTAAAAATAAAAACCGCCATGGAGATGGAATTGCAGAAACTAATGATTTTTTAAAGAGGCGATATCAGATAAAAAAATCTATCCATAACCCGAAAATGGTACACAACATCTCCCCACAACCTTATATAAACGTTTCCCGAGTAATTTTTAAAAGTAAATTACCGTATTTACTCGAATAATTCCCCCGGGGAATTATTTTTTCGTCAGACATTTTATAGGGGGGAACTATTCGAGGGGGGGAATTATTCAAGTGGGGGGATTATTTTTTCGTCAAAATTTTCAAGCATGTTTCTATCACACTACATACACATGTATGTCCTGTTTCTATTGGTAGTGCACATTACATTGCATCTTTGCACTCTTGACGTGCTACACTGCATTCGATGAATCAAACCACAGGTTTTTTGCTTGGTTTGACTTCATCAATCATTTTTTTCTCTCAAATAAATGTGCATTATCTACCCTCCGTCATTAGGGGGGGGGGGGGGTATTCGAGTGGGGGAATTATTTTTTCCTCACTCATCTAACAGGGGGGAATTATTCGAGGGGGGAATTATTCAAGTGGGGGGAATTATTCGAGTAAATACGGTACCTAATTTCATCAAAATTTTCAAAAAAATGAATCAACATTCACATGAAACGCCAGAATATTAAACCAATCAAGCGGCACGTTTCGCGGTCACGATCGCGCGACTGCGCAAAAACGGCTACCGTATTTCCTCGAAATACCCCCCGGGGGGTGATTGTTTCATAGTGGTCCCGAGAGGGGGGGGGGGTTAAACGAGGGGGGGGGGTATTTCGAGGGGGGGGGGTATTTCGAGGGGGGGGGTTATTATTTCACAAGAAAAATTTTGAAAACCAAGTACGAAATTGTCGTCTGAAACGTACGCAGACGTCGAAAAATGCAACAAAAACTGCCATTTATAAGGTTCTGTAGACTAATATTAGTACGTAGATGGTATAAACACTGTTCTAACGTGATTCCGACATTGTTTTCACGTGTGTTCTGCACTACGCAGAACATAAACTGCCGTATTTGTCATGTGCGTTCTCTTTACACTCAATTTGGGGGGGGGGGGGTATTTCGAGGGGGGGTGTGATTGTTTCATAGTGGTCTCGAGAGGGGGGGGGTCAAACGAGGGGGGGTATTTCAAGGGGGGGGGGGGTATTTCGAGGAAATACGGTATATTAGTTTGGATCAAAAATTTCCGAATTTAGGATTTTTAGAAATTGAAATATCGCGCAATTTTTTCCGCATAAGGCAGGTCTCCAAGTTTGTTTTACAGAGAAAGTACTATAACCAAAACCTTTATCATGTCGAAAACTCAGCTTGAATGATCCACTGTTTCATCAGGAGATATAATTTTTGGTTAATTTCAGTCAATTTTACATCATAATTTATGACGCAAAATTGACTGCAATTTATCAAAATGTTACATCGCCAGAAATGGTATACTCGGCGTACGTGATACTCTGCCCTCGCACTGATTTATGTCTCGTGTTGGAAGCGTGCCAATGATCATTGAATCATGCGATTTCCGTAAAAATATGAAAAAATTCATCGATGTGAATATGTTAATGAATAACATTATAACAACAATCAATTTTGTCATCTTTTTATGAAACTCGCACGCGTTAACCATCGTTGGCACACTTCCAGCGGGAACCACGCGTGCAAGGTGTAAAGTAACCGGAGTATAGTTAAGTTCACGCTAAGTTTTGGACACTACGAAGGTATTCGTAAGTATTTACTTCCTTCATATTTAGCAAATTAAATACATGCGTTTGACTAATAAATTTTTCAGCGAACTTTTTCATGACACTGAATTTTACATAAAGTTTAATCCGTACCCACAAACCGTCCGACTCCGAGATTCAGCGGGCTTCAGCGAGGATAATCCGATCTCGCTGAAACGCTGCATAACGGCGGAAATCGGGTAGTATTCAGGCCCGCTCCACGACTGTGGGAGCAGTCCCAGACCCTGTAAAATGTAAAATGTCACGCAGTGTCAAAAGTCATGTAAAGAGCACGTTTAATGCGCATGCGTGTAAAACGTACGTTTGCCATTTTACCGGGCATTTTACATGACTTTTGACACTTTGCATGACATGTGACATTTCACAGGCACTTTACAGGGTCTGGGACTGACACCTGGTCATCGAAATACTTTTCGCAAAGCAGCCACGATGGCCGGCGGTAATCCTGCGAGAAATTTGTATTTTCAGACAGGATTTTGAGGTCTTTCAGGGGTCCTCAATGGGGGCCCCCAAATAAGCCAGCATCCATTTACTCCTAATAAAATTATTGCGCTACTATTTCCTGACACCCCCAGTCAGTCAACTACATATCTACTTATCAGGTAAGAATTTTGAACGATTTTTCACTACCGGTCACTCAAATTCGAGCGAAGTGTCCACTCAAGTTTTTTCGCCATTTTGCCAAATCTTCACCTTCAGAATAGGATTTTTAGCTAATTTTTTACCTTTTTTTTTGGCTATTTTAGGCTCTTGTTAGCCTAGACTAAAAACTTTGTCACGGCATGCCTTTCATAAAAATCCCGACGAAATAATAAAGAGCCATCGAATAAGCCCCCACCTCGATCAAAAATCAAAAATTTTGCTGGCGAATTTTGACCCCCTGGGAGTATTTAGAGGAAATACAGTAATTTAACAGGCATTTTAAAAATTAATTATGCTATCCGAAAGAAAACACGTTAACTTGATGTTCCTGCCGCTTGCGCCGCCATACATAGCCTTCGGGAGAAATTTTGAGCAGAAAATTGTGGTCAGGTACAGCGGATGCTCTTATGATCGACAGGCAAATGTCCCTGTATTCAGACTTTCTCCAGGATTTTGAGAAGGTCAATTCGAATTCCATCTCGCCTGTCTGAAAAGAAATGGTTTATTTTTGTGTGCGTATGTTGCATGTGTTTATGTGTGGCATTTTGGACAAAGTTCTGGTATTGACGGTTATTCTCTATTTTTTCACACATAAAAATATAAAAACCGCTTGAACGTCAGAGAACTGACATAAAAGTACATTTTCAATTCACATTTCTCAGTGCTGTCATTTTTTTTCACTTTTTTATCATTTCCACCAATTTTTCTGGGATCGGGGTCACGGGAGTAAAAAATTTCTGGGAACGGAACTGGCATTTATTAGATTCAGAGGAAATTGGGCATGAAGAGTTCAAGCACAACAGATAGGTACAAATGCACTCAAACAAACCCAAAATCTGCCTAGACACAGCAAAAAATTGGGATGTGATGCGTCGGGAAGAGGGCTGGATGCGCGTGAAGCGGCTCGCTTCCACACGCTTCACCAACAATCATTAAATTTGTGGTGAAGTGTCTTCCACACGCTTCACCAACGCTTCCAAAAATTGTGGAAGACACTTCACGCTGTTTGGTGCTTCCACACGCTTCACCCACATATAGATTTCCGTGCCAGCACCAGGTTAAGAAGCGTGAAGTGTCTTCACGCAAAATTGCGTGAGGCGTGTGGAAGCGCAGAGCAAGTTCGTGAAGCGTCGGCGTGAAGACACTTCACGACGCTTCACGGCGCATCCAAACATCATTTTTTGCCGTGAGAGAATATTCCACCCTCACCCACCTGTGTCGCCCACGTGAATCCACTCAACGAATCCACATCAGAATCGGGATCGTAACTGGCCTGGGGTTCGACTCCGCCCCCACCCTCACGCTGATTGGCCATAGCGTCCGATAGAGAGACATCGGTGGACTCGTAAATCGTTGAGAGATCGCCAGCCCGCACGCTATGCATTTTTCTAAATGAAACAGTCGATCGTGACTAGGGTGTCAACAAATTTTTTTTACGGAAAACGGAAACGGAAAAAATTTTCAGCGGCCGGAAAACGGAACGGAAAACGGAAACGGAAAAAAAATTTCAGCAGCCGGAAAACGGAAAAAGAGGCCGGAAAAACGGAAACGGAAAAATCAATTTTGCACGGAAATGGAAAAACTTGTTGAAATTTTGCTGGAAAACAGATAGAATTTGCTGAAATTTTGCTTGAAGTGGAAAAAATTTGCAGTAATTTTGCTGGAAACAGAAAAAATTTTTACATCATTGACAATCTGCATGAATTTTTACCAGTTTGGCTGATCAGAAAACAGAAAGTTGAGTCAGAAAAAGGTAAAAATAAGGCGGAAAAATCGAAAATTGAGGTGGAAAATGGAAAAAAGGCGGAAAAACTGAAAATTTAGCCGGAAAACGGAAAATGAGCCGGAAAAACGGAAACGGAAAAAAAACAGAAAACGGAAGAAAAAAAATTTCAGCAGCCGGAAAACGGAAAAAATTTGCCTGCCGAAAACGGAAACGGAAAACGGAAATTTGACACCCTAATCGTGACTCCTTTGTAAAATCATATTTGTTCGAAAAAAAAAGAAAACATAGATCGCAGTGCGCGACTACGCCTATTTCTTTTTAATAGCTTTATTTTTGTCAAAGTGGGTGCATAAGTGGGGAGTTCCATTCTAAAAGTTCACAAGCGCCAAATCCAGAAAAATCGAGTTAAGCGTGGATTTGACATCCACGTATAGTTTTTCACATTTTAGAAAAAAAATCAGCCTTATAGTCCATTTCGTTCCCAAGATACAGTGGTACCGTTTTTCAGAAAAATCACAATTTTCACATCGAAAGTGCACATATCCATCTCAGATCCCCTATGAAAAACAGGACTTTCATTTCGTAAGTGCACTGTACACATATCCATCTCGGACCACCGGAGTTTCATTTCATAAGTGCACATATGCAAAAAATAGTTTCATTTCCAAAAATGCACGCGTGCTTTGCGCGGCCGCAAAGAGCTGGCCGGAATTCCCATACAAAAAGTTTCATTTCCAAAAATGCATACGTGAATTTCCAAATCTATTTTGCACTATAAATCAAATATTCATGCATATATTGATCTGAAAATTTAGGTAGAGGTACTTTTAGACACGGGCTTTGCAGTGATGTGATTCATTTTATCCTACGACGCACCGTTGAGAAGTTATTAACCATTTAATTTCAAGTGTTCAGATTTGTTCTCAATTTTGGGTGACTTACAAAATCTCACATAACTCCCTAAATATTTTCCAACCAACAAAATTTGTGATTACAAAAATTGTAGAGAAATGTCGGATCTATCAGAAAAGTGTGGGGCAAGCGTCGTCACCCAAACATAGCATCGTCGGGCCAGCGTCAAACTTTAAAATGCAATTTTGAAAAATCAAAAAACTTGGATATATGCATTTTTAGAATGAAACTCCCCAAGTATCCTGCTTGCGCGTTATTGACTAAGGCATAGGGTAAGTAATTTTGGATGCATACTTTGGTCCGAAAACTATAATTTCAGCACAGATTTGGTGGCTGCAGTAGTTTTCAGTTGTACTTCGGTGAATATGGAGATCTTTCAAGCGGTTTATCTCACCAAGCATACACATTACTGCGGGTGGCATAATGGCCACTAGTTTTCTACCGTAATTTAGGAAAACTTTGAAAAACTCAAAAACTACCTTTGAATATGTATGAGTTGACCATAATGGGGTGTTTGTCAACTGTTGATAAAGATTTAACAATCCCTCATTCTGGTAAACTCAAATGCATTTAACAAAGCTGTTTTACGAGTTTTCTCAACTTTCAAAAATTTGGTAGAAAATGTTGTGTCGACACAATAAGGAACGAAAAATTATTTTATTCTGAAAAATTTGAGATGAATTAGATCATAATATATGCTTTTATTTTTGTCATTCACTGTATTTTTGTATTTACTGTATTTTTGTATTTACCGTTTTTTTTTAAAAAACCCAGTTACCGCACAGAACTGAAATTTGGCATGCGTACTTGCTAAGCAAAGGAGTACACTAGGGCTTGAAACTTGATTATTTTCAAACTCGAGTTCGAGTCAGAGCCCCAAAATTTTTCCGGTTGAGTCGGCGAGTCGAGTCGGATGAGTCAGTGAAAAATCGAGTCAAGTCAGGCATAAATGTCGAGTCTCAAGTCAAGTCGGATGTATAATCTTCTGGTAGGATGCTTGTGGAAATTTTAGATACTGGTTTCTTAACCAATGTTTTCTCGCACACTTGATAAAGTGAAAAGCCAACATTTCATTTTAATATCAAGTTAGATAAAGATAAAGCACAAAAAATAACTCTTTGTCACACAAGTTCACTTTCTTGATATTGCCATAAATAAAAACAGCCTAGGGATAGAAAAATGACATATTTTAATTACTTGGTTTTTATAATAAAACAAAATTTTAAAATAAAAACCAGGAGAAAATGCCATCCCTCAACCAGCCAGCAAATTACAATTTCAGGCAAGGAATGGAAAGCAACATCCTATGTATTTATCATTGAATACATATGTCAAGCCAATTATTGACGATTAATCATGAATGTGGTGTGGAAATGTGCATTTGCGCGCAAAATTTTCAAAAAAATATGTTTAAATAATCATGTCAAAATTGATATTTTTGACATGATTGAATGGAGAACCCTGACTCGAAATTTGCCAAAATTTTGAGGCGAGTCAGGCAAAAACCTTGAGTCTCGAGTCAGGGCGATATTTTTCCAGTCGAGTCGGCTGAGTCGAGTTGGTACCCTATTTTACCCTCAACTCACGAGTCGAGTCAAGTCAAGTGAAGTTCGAGCCCTAGAGTACACACATGCCAAAATTGAAACAAATCGAAAATTCAAAAATGTCAAAAATTGACAAATTTATACCGCCCCCAAAGATGCATCAGCGTGTGTAACCGTCTTGCAGAAATTTTGTACATGCAAATTTGGTGATAATTCACCTAATTAACATGCAAACAACCCATACACACCAATTATTGACTTTTGAAAAAAAAAATTTTTTGCCGGGGACCGGTCCGACCGGGGCCTCTGTAAATAGCCCAATAGATGTGGCCGATGTGGCAATAATAATTTTTAATGTAAAAGTAAATAGCCTGACCAGTCCCCTATGAAAAACAGGAGTTTCACATCGAAAATGCACACATCCAAAAAATAGTTTCATTTCCAAAAGTGCACATGTGCTCCGGATCGCTCACGAAGAGCCGGTCGGAATTCCCATACAAAAAAAAGTTCATTTCCAAAAGTACACACGTGAATTTTGATATCTATGTTGCACTATAAATATATCAAATACGCGTGTACCGTATTACCTCGAATTAACCCCCCCCCCCCCTTGAAATATCCCCCTAAAATTTGGCTGAGGAAATAATAACCCCCCCCCCTTGAAATAACCCCCCTAAAATTGACTGTAAGGAGAACACACATGACAAATACCACAGTTTGTGATCTGTACAATGCAGAACACACGTAAAAATAGATGTGGGGAATTTCCAAATAAATTCTGGAAAAAAATAAACCCCCTCTTCCCCTTGAAATACCCACCCTAAAATTTTGCTGGCGAAATAATAAATCCCCTGGGGGTATTTCAAGGTAATACAGTATATATTGATCTGAAAATTTAGGTGGGGATACTTTTAGACGCGGGCTTTGCAGTGGTGTCATCGGTTTTTGCCTACGATGCACCGTTAAGAAGTTATTTAACTTTAAATTCCAAATATTCAGATTTGTTCCCAATTTTAGGTGATTTCTAAAATATAACACAACTCCCTAAATATTTGCCGGCTGACAAAATTTGTGGATACAAAAGTTAGAAATGTAGGCTTAGACTTTGTAGAGAAATGTCCGATCTATCTGAAAAGTGTAGGGCAATCTTTGTTGCCTAAAATGGCGTCGTCGGGCCATCGCCAAACTTGCGGTCAAATGCGATTTTGAAAAATTGAAAATTGTGGATATATGCATTTTTGGAATGAAACTCCCCATTTATAAAGTGACTACTAGTCACTTTATAAACATGTCCCACATAGAATTTTTCGAAATACATTTTCCGTACGTGTATTCTTTGAAAATGTACGCCTACAAGTGCGTACGGTATTAAAAAAGTAGTATTTACCGCGTACTCGCGTACACGTATTTTTTGAGTAAATGTACCTTTTAACAACTTTGGCAGAATTGCATTTGCACAGGCATCAATAAATACGTCAATCTCACTGATACTTGCATCAGAATGATTAGGTTTATGATAAAAAAACTTTCACACAGAAACATAGTTGTGCGCGGTCACGGACGGAAATATACCTATTGCCGCACCGCACACTGAAATTTTGCGTTCAGCGTTCGAACGTTTTTGCACGCTGAACTACAAATGCTGAAATCAAAATCTCAAGAGCCTAACATTTTTGAAGCGTAAAACAATTCGGAATTTGCAATATTCGCGTAATTGGCATGCGAGCCGCATTTTTACGCTTCAAAAACGCATTGTTCTGTAGATTTTGATTTCAGCGTTTGTAGTTCAGCGTGCAAAAACGTTCGAACGCTGAAAGCACAATTTCAGTGTGCGGTGCGCCCTTGGCCCACCGCACACTGCAAAGTGGCACGGGCGGTTCGGAAGTTTTTTTGCATGGTCGTAATTCAAAGGTGGAATTAAACAGAGGGGTGGAATTAAAAATCGTCCGAACCGACCCAAATGTCAGCGGTTTTTTAGATTTGTCGTAAATAAAATCGTCCGAACCGACTTTACAATTCCGCCCAGCCGGATATTAAAAACGTCCGAACCGCCCGTGCCACTTTGCGGTGGGCCATTAAGACTTGGCAGCCGGCCAAAACACTCGTTAGATACATCAGTCTGTACACGTGCATCACATACACGTGTGAACTAGTGTGTCGGTTGCCATTAGCGACCATTTACCGTCGGTTACCTAATCGCATTCCGCGGTCATGCCACTGATCGCTGTTACATGTATCCAAATTAATTCTCTTTTTTCAAATGCGTGCAATCCGAACATTTTTGGCATTGTTCCAAAATTCCGTCCCTGAATTCCAAGGTCGCGAAAGCGTTAATTCATTGCAGCGAAGTGAAAACGGTTGCGAGATGGCTCGTCGGCAACTCCACAGTAAGATGTCTACACTCGAATAAATTCTTGCAGCTGCATCTGAATACGATTATGAAGCTCAATTTTTCGGTGCGTCGTTAAAATACCCGTATTTAATCGTTTCAGGGGTTGAATTCCCGAACTTTTTTTCGTTTGGCATCGTGCCAAAACTTACTGCATTTCACAGTTTTCGAATCTGCTTGGCACAGTCTACAGACGGGGAAATGTTGACTTTATGCCCGATGGATTTACGCTGGCCAGCCCAGTTGGCAACAAAGTCACCTTTTATGACCTCAGAAAGTGAGATTTTTGAAGTTTAGATTTAAGGATAAATCAGTTAGGTGAATTGTTTATGAAATGACTAAAAATTGTTCAGTAACGGATTGAATGAATAAAACACGTGTGTTTCTCTATGTTTGGTAGAAATTTGTATTTTTCGTGACGCTTTTAAGCTTCAATTTCATCAACTTCGTTAATATCGAATTAAAATAACAGCGTGTAGATGCAACTTTTTCCCGCGCAGTCACAAATCTGAAACTTTACCGGTTGAGACTCGTCTGAATGTGGTTCACGTGGCGCTGGCGCCCAGCGGAACTCATGTGATGCTCGTCACTGAGTGTTGGTTAAAATGTTTTATGGTTGTTAGCATTGAAAAAATGTTTGGGCCATATCTGATCTATTTTTTAACCATATTTGGGAACTTTTAAAACGTTTTTAATTTCAAAAATAATGTTTTGCCGAGTCGTTTAGTCTTGGGCTGGATTTAAAAATCGTGCCGGGCCGGGTTTAAAAATCATCCCTACACTAGAACCGGTCACACCCCAGTCCCCAATAAAAAATGTATTGTCACGGTCCTGATAAAAATGTCTGGTTCCGGTCTCGTTTGTACAATACACCCAACATCGTTTTTCATGACAAAAAAAACCCTCCCCAATCCCAGCTGGCGAGGGCCTCTACATATCTCTGAGCAGCCGCACCGTATTATACCGCCACAATTTCGGTAAGCCTCTGAGTGCGGTACGGTTTAGCCCGTGCGGTAGGCATTTGGCAGCGGCGCGAGACACAGACGTGCATGTGTACCGCGTGCCGGCCACCGTGGCACTGCGGTTCAACCCTTTTTATATGGAGCATATTTACCACGTTGGTACGGACGTGGTTACGTGTGTTCAGTGGTCTGAGGATTCGGGGTGAGTGGTATTTTTTAAAACATTTTTCGACGTTTTTGGGTTATTCTTTTGGGTGGTTTTTGTTGAATTTTGTTGGCAAAATATATTTTTTGTCGGCATTTGTAAAACACTGACTGTTTGAAATTTTTTTGTGATAGTTGTTGACAGTTTTGTGCGCCACGAATTAGAACCTTTTTTCAATTGTTTGCTGTATGAGTGTCGCGTAGGTGTAGTGTAACTTCAATGCTCAGTATTTTGAAAAGATATCTAAGTCAGATAATAAGAAAATTTACCCTTGATTTAAACAATTTTTTACAAAAATTCCAATTAATATAGGTGCCATTTCTAATCTGAATTCCAAAATTCTATTGATTTCATGAAACCTAACAAACCTAAAACTGTCAATCCAATCCCCCCTCAGTCTACTTCTGGTTGGCTCGATGGACACGCAAACTCGCGTGGTCGGGGGCGACAAGCTGTACAGCAACCTGTACGTGTCCGGCATGGTCGGCCACGCCGCGCCCATTGTTTCAGCATTCTTCCAGGCGAGAAGCTATAACGTTTGTGGGGACTTTGTCTTTTTTTGTACCGAAAAGTAGTGTAATCGCGCTGGTAATAGACTACGTTTATGGTAAGTGCTCTGTAAAACCCAGTTTATTTGTAGAATTTTTTGAAACAAGATGAAAAACCAAACACTAACAAGAGTTAATAATTTACTTGAAGAGTTCACACGAATCAATGATAAAAAGCCTCTACAAATCACCATATGTTTAGCGGCCGTCTGACGATATGAATAATTTGTCAATTTTTCCAATAAGTATTTTTTATTAAATTATCTGTGACATTTTCAGGTGGTTTCAGTGGATAGAAGTGGCACTGTCATACTGTGGACATGTTCAGTGGATTACGGTAGTTTAGTACCGCAGTCAGAGGATGTAAAAGACGACCAAAAAGTTGACAGATTGGTCTACAAGAAGTCTCAAAAGTGAATTTGTCGTCGTTTTTGTCAATTTTTTTTTTGTTTTCAATATCTTTTTCCTTTTTTATAAATATTAATTTCAGGCACCGTGTAAATGACAGCGTGCCCGGGGGTTCATTCTCGGTTACCTGTGCATCTTACAATCCCACAAAACAACTACTCGCACTTGGTTACAGTAATGGCGTTTTCACGCTACACGAGTTGCCGGATTTTCAAGTTGGTTGTTTTTGTGGATATACGCACTATGGGTGGAAAAGGCGGTTTTTCAACGACCCCGTTTAAAAAACCACAAATTTTAGCTTAAAAACGTTTAACTTTACTGATAAAACTGAAAGAAACTTTAAAAAGCTCCCATCCAACATCTTGTACAGTGACAAGAACAGTCATTGTTACAAGTTACAAGAAGTTTAGAGAAATATAAATTCGTAGGTGATACGTAAATTATTGTCACTTATCTTATCACTCTTCTTGTCACTTCACAACCTCTAAATCGACTCCAAAATGCCCAACCCCCACTCAGCTGGTGCAAAGTTTCACCCTTTCCGCGGGCGAGAACCAAGTTGGCAGCGTGCCAATCCGCTCATTGGCTCTCAACTCCACAGCTGATTGGCTGGCTGTAGCTGCGAGTGCGGGCGGCGCTCGGACACAATTGGTCGTTTGGGAGTGGCAGAGTGAAAGTTTCGTTATGAAACAGCAAGGTGACTAGTGGGGATAGTATTCACCATGCAGGGGTGTAGTAGGTTGGGGAGATCCCCCCAAATAAAATGCCCCAGCAATCTATCCGAAACAAGTGTTTTGGCTACTATACCGTGACCCCCCCCCAATCCTACAGCTATCTAACTGTCTGGATTTTTTTTTGAGAAATTTTACCCAATTTTTTCACTCAAAATTGTCTAATTTTCATACCTTTTTATTTATATTTTTTTTATATAAAATCAGTTACTTAATAACATCGTTTCCACCCCCATTCAAGACCCAACCCCCCCCCCCCCCAGGCCACTCGCACACGTTGACGAGCCTGGCGTACAGCCCCGACGGGTGCAGACTGGCCACCGGCTCAGAAGACGGCCGGGTCAAAATTTGGCTACAGGTACCAATTTCCCAAGTGGATAAATAAAAAAACAATGAGAAGTGAAAGGTTGAAAGAAAAGTAAATTTAAATGTGAAAAGCTAAATGGTAAGCAACAAGTTTTCAGCGTTTTCTTGTCACTTGACATTTTTCTTAACTTTTTACTTGAAATTTCACTTCTCAACTTAAACTTTTTTGCTTCTCACTAGGGTTGGAAAAAAAACGTTGTTTTTTTTAACTCGATGTTTTTTTTATAAAAAAAACGTTTTTTTTAAAAGCTCCCAGATATGACCTCGTGTCAACATATATAGGTATATCAGACACTGGCAATACTCTGTGATGTTAAATATGACCATATAATGGCTGTGGAGCCATGGGATAGCATTATAAGTGGTGATTTGTGTCAAAAATATCCATTTTTCGTCGACATATCGTTCGTATATCGCCTAGTCGAATGTTCGTGACTTCAGGTAAAGTTTGGCACGGAATGGTGATCAAACAAGGTTATAAAAGGAGGTTGTTACTTTGGGAGTGAAGTTACACACTGTGGAGGTACATGGAAGTAGGGTGGCAGAATTTACCGTACCGTACCGTACCGCATTTTTGGAAAATTTACCGTACCGTTTACCGCAGTTTTAGAAATTTACCGTACCGTACCGCGTACCGCATTTTCCAAAATTTACCGTACCGTACCGCGTACCGCACTCAATTACCGCAGAAAATGCGGTAAATTTGACTCAGATTGACCTTAAAAATGCACCTAAAAATTGACTTTAAAAAGCGGTGTTCGGCAAATTTTTTGCGCGCAACCGCGCAAGTTTGACAACATTGTTTCCACTGATTTGAAACCCTTCCATCCCCGCATGCAATCTTACTGTAACTCTTGATTTACATTAGTATAATGTGTTTTTTAAATCAAGCCATGTGCTTCAAATCGCACTGTAGGTGTTTTACATCACCCTCCATGTTTTGAGCTTATTTGTTGCAGGTTCATATGTTTGATGTGGGGTAGTATACAAAAGGTAATCAACAGAAAAATGAATTTTTTAATGAAATTACAACTTTGCTGTTGAATTAAAATCTGTTGCTGTCCCATGGCTACGCAGCAGGGGTCTCCAATGGGGGGTTGAAGTGTGTCCCCAAATTGAATTCATGACGTGTTGCCTATTTTCAGCTATTTTTATGTTATATATACTTTTTTTAAACCATTTTAACCCACTTTTAGTAATTTTTCACCCACTTTTAGCAATTTTTCTCCATTTCTTCCTTCTAAACCTTGAAAAAGCATATATATTGAGCCACTGCATTGTGGTTAATGTAATTCTATGTCATCACAGTGTTATTGTGTTCTAAAATTCATTAACAAATTGCAAGATCCAATTTAGTGTCAATTGATAAAGTAAAAGTTGTCTGTAGTCCAGCAGTGGTACATATCTGACAAGAGAAAATTTACCGTACCGTACCGTACCGTACCGTACCGCGAACCGCACTTTTCAGATTTACCGTACCGTACCGTTTACCGCAAAATTGAAGATTTACCGTACCGTACCGTTTACCGCAAAAGAGAGAATTTACCGTACCGTACGGTTTACCGCAAGGCCGTACCGTCTGCCACCCTACATGGAAGCACATTACCTCAATATTATATATTACAGCAACATATGTCGGCTTATTCACCCATGGTAGCACATAGAAATGGATGTTTTGATACTAAAAATGCAACAAAACCAATGAAAACAACCACCAATGTCAATTTGTGTGTGAAATTGCGCGCTTGCGCGCAAAAATTTTTCAAAATACCTAGTGCTTAGTACTAAAAATTTCGGCCGATGTTTTTTTTAAAAAAAAAACATTTCGGACGTCATGTTTTTTTTTTTTTTAAACGTTTTTTTTTTTTAAAAACGTTTAAAAAAAAACATCGGCCAACCCTACTTCTCACTTCAATTTTTTTACTTTTTCTTATGCAGAATTGACACCAAATTTTTCACTTTTAAGTCTACTTGTCACTTCTAAATCCATTTCAATTATTTAAACTTTCAACTGCTCACTTCAAAATAGTTTTTTCTCTCACTTCTCCAAATTGGAATCGACCCCAGGCGTCGGGTCTGTGCGACGTGACATTCGACAACCACGACGGCGCGGTGACCGACATAAAGTGGACGCAGGGGGGCAAGGCTGTGCTCAGCGCCGCACTCGATGGAACTGTGAAGGCCTGTGATTTGAAAAGGTGCGTCTGCGGGAATGGGGGGGGGGGGGGTTGGGGGGTCCCCACACAATTGTTTCTGACCACTGACAAGAAACATTAATGGTAATGTGTATGTGAAGTTGCACAAAAAATGTAACAAAAACGAGTTTAAGAGAAGCGGTACCGATGCTTGCGTTTAAAAAAACGTTGTTTAAATTTTTTTGAAAAACGCCGACTGATGCGGTTCTTTTACAAAATGAACGATCCAGTGTCACACGACAAAATTCCGTCTCTACACCTATATTACCGTAAGCCAGGTACCGTAATTTCCGGACTCTGGCGACGCCCCGCCCAGCGCAACTGAGCTGTTTGGCTGTGGATTCAAGTGGGGAACTCGTTGCCGCCGGCTGTTCAGATTTGTTTGACGTATTTTTGTGGAGTTTGAATAATGGAAGATTGTTGGAGGTTTGTGTAGTTTATTGGATGAGTTTTATTCAATCATTTTACCGTGGATACTATTGTACTTATATCCATGTAAACGAAATCTACCATATTTTGATGAATAAACTAACGTGAAAAGTTGTGCACTTGATTCTCCGATGGTGAATCAATTCAATCTGATGGGATATTGTAAGTTGATCTGGATAACTTTGTTGCCAAATTTCTACTTAATTGAAGAATTCTGCATAGAACATCCATTCAAAAACATAAATTGTTTACAATGCTTAAAATAAAAAAACCCCACCAAAACCAATGTCCACCAAATGTAAAAATGGAATATGTTGAAATAATCATAAATATAATATAAACTCAAGAAAAACGCCAGGTTTTCTCCGGCCACGAATCACCGGTATCAAGTGTATCATTCCCGCCACTGGCCGCCTGCGGCACTTTACTAGCATCGTGCAGTTGGGACGGCTTCGCACGGCTCTGGCACGTGGGCCAGGGGCACGCTGGCAACGAGCCAATTCGACTGGGAAAGGATGCACTTTGCGTCACTTTTAGTCCCGATGGGGGCAGATTGGCTGTGCTCACTATTGACTCACTGGTTGGTCTTTTTGGTGTGTTTTTTTTTTGTAAAGTTGGTGTCATGTTTTGTGGTGGGTTGGTGGCAGTCCCGCACCGCGTAAATTGTAAAATGTCAATTAAAATAAATGAGACAACTGAACTGTTGATATTTTGATCCACTTTTGATAAATTTGGATTCCACGCTTCCAAAACTTCCACGCATTTTCGCATAACTGTTTGGCAGTTTGTTATACGAGAAAAATTCTGATATAAATAAATGTTTCACAAATTATAAGCATCTGTAGTTTTTCAATGTAAACTGCAAACAATTTTGTGGAAATTTAAAAAACACACAAACCATCTAAGTAAAAAGTTAATTGAAAAAAGTTTCACAACCCCCGCCCCCCAAAAAACAATATGACTTTTCTCCCCGTACTTCTAACGCTCCAGCTGTAAAAGCTTCAGTTCGCATCAAAGCAATTGACATCAAATCGTTGCGTGTCTGTCAACTCCCTCTATCCCTCGAATAACCCCCATTTTCTCGACAGATCACAATGTTCGACTGGCGCAACTCGCTGCAGGTGGGCACCATCGAGTGCAGATTGGACTTGGACCCCGGCAGAGCGCACACTGACATCGTCAAGGCGAAAACTTCCGGCGCTGCCAAGTGTGTCCATGGTTTGGGGGGGGGGTATTGACGCCGAGAGTCACCTGGGGGTAGCCCCAAGCCATGCAAAGTGTAAAGTAAAGTGTCTTATGTCATGACAAATGTCATGCAAAGTTTCAATTGGCACGACAAATGTATTGTAAACTGAAAATTTGTCGAGTTAAGTAAAAGACGTCACAAAAACAATACAACAAAATACCCATTACAGACATTTCACGTCGATTGCGTATTCGCCCGATGGAGAATATATTTTGGCAGGGGGCCAATCAAATCACATTTGCCTATACCACGCGCAGCATTGTGTACTAGTGCGCAAGTTCACTGTTACACAGAACTTTAGCTTGGATGGGGTAGCGGTGGGTTCGGGAACATGGGTTTGAGCATATTGATTAAAAATATCTGTGTTTTTTCGTCACTGTTGCAGTAAAATAAAAGATACTACGACAAATTTTGTTTTTAATTCACATACACTACAAATAATTACACATTCATCTTATTTTATAAAAAATCCGTTTTTTTAAAGCGGAAATAAAAAAAATCCCTACTCAACACACGCCTCTTCCCAACCGCCCTATTAAATTTTACTGAACATAGGATGGACACATTTTCTCTGACACAACTTTGGGCTCGCCGAATGATAATCCCCTATCGTTTACACCCGAATAAAGCCCCCTAAAAATGCAGCCAGAATTGAATCGCAATCGTATGAACGAATTTGGCGTCACGGCTGCTCAAATTGCCGGCGCTCAAAATGGGGAAGATGATTCCGAAAGTTGGATGTTGGATGATAATGGGAAACTGAAAAGAAGACTGAATTTACCGGGGGCAAAAGTGGGTGATTTTAGCGAAAGGGTGGCCAGACCGGAGATCGTTGTAAAGGGGGTGGCGTTTTGTCCTACAGGTTGGTCCGGTGCGACTTTTTTTCGATTGTGTTCGAAAATGCGTACTTTGTGGCTACGCACGGTTGTAGATAGCCGGTCAACTGAAAAATTAGGTTTACCTAAACGTGTTTTGTGGTAGCCATGGATGTAATGCATATTTGTGCTGACAACTAGTGAGACCGAAAACGATGCATTTCTGTCAACTGAAGACATATCTTATGTCGTTGACCGCTAGCTCAGTTGACCAGTGATCAACTAAATACTTGCGGTTTTATCCGTTTACGTATGCATGTCTCCGTTTTATAATATTCAGGCCAATCATTTGCGGCTGTCACTTCCGAAGGTCTTCTCGTTTATGGCACTCAGAAACAATTATTGTTTGAGCCTTTCGATTTGAATGTTACGGTAACTCCCCGCAGTGTGATGGATGCTATTGAGAGACGAGAATTTGGTAGGCTTTTGGTTGTTGATTTGGGAGTGGGACACCATGTTTCCTCAAGATCCCCCAGGGGGGTTAATTCCTTGCTACTTCAAAGGGGTTGGGGTTAATTCGAAGGGTTCTTTTGCTAGAATTTGTGTTGATGATCGTAGTAAAGAATACGCTTTTACATACCAAATATACAGGTAATAAATGTGACCAAACAGATAGGTAAGTAGTTAAGTGACAAGTCAAGTTATATCGCTGAGTAAAGTGTTATTTTGTGAAACTACATTTTATTAAATTTTTTTTTAACAGATTTTCAAAGATTACATTTAATAATTTTCACTCAAAATCACCCGTTTTTCGAACGCTAGTCCCCTTGCAGGTCAGGCGATCACTGACGCGTTGCGTCTGAACGACAAGGAGCTGATCGGCCGCGCCGTGCACTCGGTGCCCTCCGAGCAGATCCCTCTGCACGCCGCCAATTTGGACATTCGATTCGCTATCAGACTTTTGCGTTGGCTCGCTGCCAATTTCGCTTGTGAGTTAGCGGATTGGAGTTGACGCTATGTCTGGGTCCAGCAGCACCGTGTAAAATGTAAAATGTGTAGTTTTCTCGATCAAAATAGCAAAGAAAGTAAACATACCGTAAGAAGTGATAAATGTAACGATGGAAGTAAAACGCAGTGGCCGTGCACGCACTAGGGTTCAAACGGGATTGACTTTTTGGGATCGGGATCGGGATTAGTTTTTTGAGATTTCGGGATCGGGATTGGCCTTTCGGGATCGGGATTGGCTTTTTGAGATATCGGGATCGGGATCGGGATTGGCGTTTTTTCGGGATCGGGATAAAGGCCTAAAAATTATGTTTTCTATGGGTTTTTTTGCTGACATTTCACAAAATGACCCAAAACACCAAAAACAATGGATGCCAGAAACGTTGGATTAAATTGGCATTCAAAACAATGCTATAGATTTATTTAGGCACTGCGCAATGGGCTGCCTGGCATTGTCATTCACACCACTGTCTACCATATATCCATGTGTATTAACCTTAAAGTATGGTAATGGGCACCGTATCGAGTCCATTTGCAGTGGTGTCCATGCCCATAGACAGAAGTATAGAAAATCAACCATTTGCTTGCGCGCAAAATTTTTTCAAACTGCATACAAAAATGGTCCTTTAAAAGTGCCATTTCCGGCACCTTTTGTGTCTGCGAATTTTTCCGGGATCG
The DNA here is from genome assembly GCA_964036195.1 of Sphaerolaimus hirsutus. Lineage (NCBI taxonomy): Eukaryota > Metazoa > Nematoda > Chromadorea > Monhysterida > Sphaerolaimidae > Sphaerolaimus > Sphaerolaimus hirsutus. The sequence goes on along the minus strand of OZ038451.1, from coordinate 27,457,159 downwards.
GGATTGGGGCATTTTTTTCGGGATCGGGATTGAGATTTTCAAAGTCTCGGGATCGGGATTGGCTTTTTCAAATTTCGGGATCGGGATCGGGACCACAAAATCCCGAAATTTCTCGGGATTCGGGATCGGGATCGGTATCCCGTTTGAATCCTAGCACACACTACCTAGTTCACAATGACATCGGGTGTCACCTGGGCCGACTGGTTTCCTTCCAGATTTTAGTTAACGAGTGACCGAAAAATGTTCAAATGCACAGACCAATATTAATTCTGTTTTGATATTGCGGCATATTCACTTGAGAATTCTCATGCGACCTGTCAACTAAAATTTGAATGGGCACGTATACCAGTTGACACCCGGCGTAACGCAAATCACCCACAAAACATTTAATCCACTCCAAACTCACCCCCCCCTCCAGCGACCCCCCACATCGAATTCGATTGCCTGTGGCTGCGCTGCGTGCTGCGGGCGCACGGGACCAGCCTCAAATCGACGCACAGCTCGCAGCTGATGCCCGAACTGGCCGCCGCGCACGAGGCCGTCGCTGCCAAGTGTCAAGTTTTGGGAAAATTGTTGGTTTTTGCTGGGGGGTTCTGGGTACTTTTAGCTGGGGGTATCCAAGGGGGTTACTCCCTATATCTACACCGAGACGAAACGTCACGATCTGTTTCTACCCCCCCCCCCCAAATCATTCAGCTATCTACCGATATACTTGATTTGTACTGTGTATTTTTCAGTGGACTTACTTTTTTTACCGATTTTGTCCCAATTTTCACCTATTTTCAACCATTTTCAAATTTATATTTATTCATACACTTTTTGCTTTTTGGCATTTGTCTAAAATCCCATCGACAACATTTTTTCAGATGTGAGAGCAATCAGTTCACATTGGATTACCTGTTGGCTACATGCCAAGCTCAAAGATCTCAAACATTAGCAGATGCCAAGATGGAAACGGAGTAATTTTTGTTGACTTTTATTTTTACCTATTTAGTTGTTGATTTTATTATATATTTTGTTGAATATGTCGATTTTGTACAGTTGTTTGAATAACGCAGTGAGTTAGATCTTTGTGAAAATTGGTATACCAAACGAAACATGAAGAACATCAAAAAACAGCTTGAAAAATTCTGTACTAGCTATTAGAGTTGGCACCGTCAAAACCCCCTATGTATACTCGGCAGACACGATACGCTACAAACAGATAGGAGTTATGTCTTCGGCTGGCAGACGGCCAGCCGAGAACTTATGGAAGACGTGAAGACGGCGAAGTGATGGCGAGAGATGATGACGGCGACGAAAGTGATCACGTCATGATGGAGTGTTTCCTACGGAAAAATGTACGGCATAATGTCATCCGAGTATACACTGTTTCTCATGGTGTGCAATTTCTTTTCCTTGGGGTACTATTTGAGGTTATGGTACCATAGTGTCAAAATGAAATCCATATTTCATGTCAACACCATTCAAACACATTAACCATGTTTCTAAATTGCACTTTTTAGAATAATTGTGATGGCATGATGGTGTTCTAGCATTTCTACTGGCTATTGAGAACACTAATTTCCCACCGAAATTTCAATTTTCCAAAAATTGCAAATGTACAGTAATATTTATACTGACTGACGATAACTACTAGTAGTGGATATTTGAGAATAATCAGTGGCGTAGCCAGGATTTTTGAGCGGGGGGGGGGGGCGGATTGTATACGGAGCCCTAAAATTTGACCCCTTTAGCTGCGGAAAGGAGTTATGGCGCTGGCGCCATTCGTAGGAGCTGCGCCATGACGTGATTGGCGTTGGGAATGGCGCCTAAGTTTACTATGTATGACTTAATGGCGCACCGCACACTGCAAAGGGAAGTTCGTACGATTTTTGCATGGGTGGAATTCAAAGGCGGAATTTAAAATCGTCCGAACCGACCCAAATTTCAGTGGTTTTTAGATGTGTCGTAAATAAAATCGTCCGAACTGACTTTATAATTCTTCCCGGGCGGAAATTAAAAGGTCCGGACCCGATCGTTACACTTTGCAGTGTGCGGTGCGCCATATATACCTAAAATTATGATAATTGGCACCACATTTTTGAATTTGTATCGGTTTTTACACTCCGGAAACGTACATCAGCATAATAGAGGTACTGACGTGCGGAAATGCGCGCTCGCGCGCAAAAATGTTTCATATCGCACACAAAATCGCTTTGGAAATGTGCCAACATCTGGCATCTTCTCTGTTCGGCCCGGGAAGGGGGGGGGGGCGGCCGCCCCACCTGGCTACGCTACTGAGAATAATAGCACCGCAATGCGAACAAAAACGGACACCTTTCAAAAAGCTGATTCCATCAAGCAGTAAATGTAAAACTGTTCGGTCCAATTTAGTTCCATTACCACTTGAATTAGTGGTGGTAAATCAGCCGTGTTAAATAAATGGCGCCGAGCGCCAGCGCAGCGGCGGTACTGAAATAATATGGGAAAAATGGCGCTGGCGCCAGCGGCGGCATAAATAATTGTCGGCGTTGATATCTCTAAGGACCCGAAAATTTTTTTTGCGGAATTTGACTGAAGCGCAGACCCTATAACAAAATTGATTTCACTGCTCCATGCACCATTTCATCACGAAATATTAGAACTCTAGGCATTCGTTTTATGGCCTTTGTAGTTCCCCACTCAACCCGCAAAAACAGCTGAGCTAAACCCAGATCTACAGTGCGCATTTTGTAAAATGCAAATTTCAGTTGTTTGCTCACAATTTTTTTGGCAAATATAATTTTTAGCGCGCGGCCGAGTTTACGGCATGAATACATGAATTTCCGGTGCCATTTTCGTTTTTCGCGTGTTGTCATGGACAACGCGTGACTTAAAAGTTCTGGTATTTACTTTACCACTCCCAGATCCTGTAATAGTTCAAGTGTCATAAAAAGTGTCAGAAGTAATGTAAAATGATCTGTAAAACGGCTATATTTGACATTGCATTTGACATGGCATTTTACATGACTTTGACACTTTACATCACACTTGACATTTTACAGTGTCTGGGAGTGGCACCCGGGCGCCACTCTGTTCCCTCTCGCGCAGTGATGAATCACTATTTGCTGACGGTGTGAATCACGATTTTAGATGTTGCACCACTAGTTTTGCATCGCACCAAAAACAATTTCACAGTTCTGCAGCCCTCCCAGATACTGCTATATCTGTCAAAATATAAATATTTACGTGGATTCATATTTACTAATTTACTAATTTATTTATTCATTTACGTGGATAAATATTCAGCATCGAAATGACTATTTCAGAGGATCAAAAAGTGGAATGCTCCACGCTTCCATGCAAAGATGTCACAGTTTATGCAGACAGAGCAGAGGTGAAGAGATTGCTCGCTACTGAGTTGCAGGTTGGATTGTTGGCAATTGATTTTGGCACGTTGCCAGCGGTTTGCAAAAGCCAGGATGTTGTTTCGGGGCTCTTGTTTTCTGTGTATTGCTCAAGGTTGCTACACAACGAACTGAGCGTACACTGTTGACTGCACTTCAGGAGGAATGGCGAGAGAACCTGCTTGACTGCAACTGATAAGGTGAGGTGTTGTTCACTTTAGCGCGCTTTAGTTGTAGACAGTGGGTTCAATGCCACGATTAGCTGAGTTACAGAATACCAGCACAAGCGGACGTGGCCCGGCACCTTGTTTATTGAATGTAAATAGACACATAAACACAGAAATACTCAGCAGACAGGGCAATGGATTCACTTGCCACCTTGACTGCTATTCAGGGTTAGTCTTCAAAAGACACAGCTACTATTCTCAGGCCGCAGCTTAGCCACTGTCGACAGTTCTATTCATTCACTTTCACAACTCCGGTAGACTACCCCGAATAGCCCCCAGGCGGCTACTTTTATACTCAACCCTCACTGGCTTACAACCAATCAGCATGGTCCTACAAAACACGATATTGATTGCTAAAAAATACAAAACATAACTTAATCAAAACACTGACATAACTTCACCACTTTGTGGCCTAAACATTTGGATACATTGAAATATTGACCTGACTTTGTCACTTCGCAGCATAGAGTACGCAGCATAAAGTATAGAATACATGACGAAGCATTGAATACATGACTAAGCACATAACAGAATCATAGAGTACGCAGCATAAAGTATAGAATACATGACGAAGCATTGAATACATGACTAAGCACATAACAGAATCATAGAGTACGCAGCATAAAGTATAGAATACATGATGAAGCATTGAATACATGACTAAGCACATAACACTTGAGCACGATGCCACTGTCGCAGAATAAATTTTGTGAAAGTGCCAAATTGCTCACGAGTTGGCACAGAGCCCATTTTTACATGGCTTTTCTCACTTGACATGACGTTTTTCACGGTGCCCAAAAACCAAATGGCGCACCGCACACTGAAATTTTGCGTTCAGCGTTCGAACGTTTTTGCACGCTGAACTACAAAAGCTGAAATCAAAATCTAAAGAACATAGCGTTTTTGAAGCGTAAATAATCGGCTCGCATGCAAATTGAGCGAAATATTGCAAATTCCAATTTTTTACGTTTCAAAAACACTGTGTTCTTTAGATTTTGATTTCAGCGTTTGTAGTTCAGCGTGCAAAAACGTTCGAACGCTGAACGCAAAATTTCAGTGTGCAGTGCGCCATCGGACAAATTTTGCATCCCCCAGGCGGGCACGAACACGCTCACAGTGTACGGGTTGCCGGAGTCCATCTACGAAGACTCTGTGCGCGTCGACGGCAGGGGCGCAGAGGTCACCATTTGCGAGGTCCAGTACGCAGAGAGGTACCTTTGTGGGCGGAGTTTAGGGTACTCTGTTTTGATTGGTGCTAGTTGGATATTGGGGTGGTGTGTGATTGTGAATGGGGATGGTTGGCAGTCAAAAATGACAGAAACTCTGCGACGGCGTTTGTGTTGCATTTTTTTCGTTTGGAAATTTGCCAACGATTTTTTTGTGTTTACAAAATATCGCGCTGCAGGGGTCTTCTAGGGGGGGGGGCTGCCCCCCCCCAAATCCGCCAGCTATCTATCTATCCCGGAGGCCGCTCAGCTATCTATCTATCCCGAGGCACAATTTTTGGCTACTACCCCCAAAGATCCCCCTAAATCGCTCAGCTATCTATCTATCTGGAGTGGTTTTTGAGAAATTTTGCCCCTATTTTCGCTCAAAATAACTAATTTTCGCACCTCTTTATAGTTTTTCACCTTCAAAATCGTGTTCTCCGGCTATATGCATGGTTATATGCCTGTTTTTAGCCATTTTAAACATACTTTTAGCCACTTTTAACCAATTATTAGCGATTTTTTCCTTTTTCGGCCTTCTATGCACTGAAAAAGCCTATATATTTTGCCCCCGCGAGCCCCCCCCCCCAAGCCCCCCCCCCAGAAATTTTTTTCAGCTATCTATCCCTCGGGAGGAGCGATTTGCTATCTATCCAGCCCCCGCGAGGGCCAAAATCTTGAAGACCCCTGTCGCGCTGTTACACGTGAAAGACAACGACATTGATTTGAGCTTTGTAAATATCGAAAGTAAGTGTAACTAATCAAAGAATTGTGCACGCAGATGGGTTAAATTGGAAGATGCTACATGGCAGAACAGCAAAGGGCAAAGGGAACAGAAAAGATTGATAGAAGAGAAGCAAAATGAAATTCGGCAGGTGCGGATAACTTTTTTTGATGCGCCCTTTTCATTCTTTGTGAAATATCACCAAATTTTTTCTGTTATTCAAAGAGCTGAATTTGTCTAACTTAATGCAATGTCACCATTTACAATTTTCATTCCAATTTGAACTCGTACTTTCCACTTTTTTTCTCATTTGCACAATTGAGCCGCAAACGCCTCCAAGATTTGAACCTTGTCAGCGTGAGTTTCATAAATACCTTTTTATCATTCACTTTTTCCGATTTCTAACAGGCGGCCGACCAAATATCGGTGATTGAAAGCCGCGCCGAAGTTCTCAAAGGCGTTTCCAAGCAGGTCGCCAATGGTCCATCTGGTCCCGATGATGAAATCGTCCGTTTCGTTGACCAATTTTGAGCCTTTTTGGGAATAAATTGACTGTTTAGTGATGATAAAATGAACCAGGGATCAGTCATGAACCTGTGTAAAAAAAACCCACAAACGTTTCACGCTATTGTTATCGAGAATTGGAAAATATGACATGTTTTCATTTTTATATTCGTTTATCAATGATTTTTACACATTTTATGACGTTTCCCGCAAACGCAAACGTGTGTAAAAGGTACTTCTACGTTAACATAATTACGTTTTCACACGTTTTCACCTTCAAGTTGACGCCATTCGGACGCAGAAACGCGCCAGGACGGTCGACCTGAATCAAGATTACTTGAAATCCTTGGAGCAATTTCTCGATTTCGCCGGCGACAAAATGAACAAAACGGCGTCTGAATTGCGCGCGATGGAGGAAAAACATAAGAATTTGAAGGAGGAACTCAGGATTTTGCAGAGTAATGCCCGTGGGCACATGGAAGATGGGCATATGGCCAGGTGAATATGTTTTTAAAATCTAAGCTGCTTTTAAAAAGTGTTTTTGATGGGTGTTTTTTACAACAGCAACATTTTTAACGAAAACACCGGCCATACCTAGCTCGCACAGCATGGTTTGCACACAAACGCACCATACCTTGATAAATAAGGCATTGTATGATATGAGCCAAATAATTAGCCAAATAATAGCCAAGAGCCGTTTATGCTGAACAATTTTTTTTATTGTTCAAACAGGATGTGGTCAATATCGCTGCGAAGTTCGCGGTCAGTAGGCTGATAAAATGCAAGTGATAGTTCAAGGACACAACAATTAGGAAATGCTACCATTTTTATAAAAAGTCACTGTTTTTCAAAAAAGCGCTAAATTCCCAGATTGCGCTTTTTAAAAAAAAGTGCGCTTTAAAAAGCACTTTTTCAATCCCTACCCGACTTTCCGCTCCCATTGTCTTTCTCTCTTGCGCACATAGGGATGGCAGGGACGTATCCAGGATTTTTGAGCGGGGGGGCTGCTTGTTTACGGAGGCCGGCGAGGGGGGGGGGGCTGCAGCCCCCCCGCCCCCCCTGGATACGGCCCAGAGGGATGGTAAAATCTTTGTTTTACGACCCAGTTTAACAAAAATATTTTTAAAAAAAACATTTTAAAAACCTGTAAAAAAACCACCAACACCCCCAACCCCCCAAACTGCAGGGAGGTCACAATAGTGTTGGAGTCCGCGGCCAAGTGCAGCGTGGAACTAGATGTGTCATATTTGGTCAGCCGCGCCAGCTGGACACCCACTTATGATTTGAGGGTCTTTGTCAATGGCACAGACAAGGTCATGAAAGTTGGTTTGATGGGGGTTGTGTGATTTTGGAATTTTTTGGAGTTTGAAAAGTTTTTGAACATGTACGCAGTTCCCCGTTCAATTGCAGAAAATAATTACTCAGTTTTGCAGTTTTTTACTCAATAAGCTGTTCACAAACAGGATGTTCTCGTCTGTCGTCATGAACAAGTACCTTCAGTGCAGGGGTCTCCAAGATTTCAGTGCAGCGGCCTCCGGGATAGATAGATAGCTGCCCTATTTGGGGGGGGGCAGCCCCCCCCAGCCCCCCCTAGGAGACCCCTGCTTCAGTGGAAAAAACCCACCAAATTAACAAAATCAAAATCTCCAAAGTCCAATATTTCAACACCCACTTAGGTAACTCTCGTTAAAGTGACTGACAACTTGACCGTGTAATTTCAGGTGCACTATTCCGCATTGATCCAACAGGAAACTGGTGAAGATTGGACAGAGACAAATCTCCACTTGTCCACGGCTACCCCTGCTTTGGGGGGTCAAGTTCCGGAATTGAAAACACTTAGGGCTACTTTTGTGAGCAGGCAACCACCCCCGCAAGCGTGAGTCTATTTTTTGTTTTTGTTTTGGTTTTTGGTGACTGGGTTCTGCAGGCTGTTTTTAAAAATATAATTTTCTGGATTTGTGTTGTCATGCTTTGTGAATGTGGCTTGCACTAAATGATATTTAAGAAGTCAGTACCCAGGGTAAGGGCCGCGCGGCGGGCTGCCCCATTTGGCGCGGCGCCAACAGCGGAAAAAGTTTACGATTCTGTTGAGTACCGTGTCGAGTGCATACCGGAAATGGGCGTGGCTCGGATGGAGGAAAGCGCCATGCAGGTTAGGCTGCTCGCAGGCTATCCATAAATAGAAAAGCGCCAGGAAAATGGCGCCAGGCGCCAGTGTCGCCACGGCAAAAGACGCCAATGTCAAGCGCGTCGTTACCCCACTTGCCCTGGTCCAAAGTAAAGAAAATCTATGAAATTAGACACGGGCAACTTAAACTACAAAAAATTGCACTTTTTCCTAAATCAAGAGTAGGGTGAATCAATGCCCAATTTGGCTTGTTTATCTGATTTTAAAGGTTCACATTGGGCAGTTGTATTTTTATTTGTTGTGTGTAAATTTCATCAAACTGCATTCGGTGGTGGAACAGTGCAGTAGATTTGTGCCATGCCACTTCACTTAAAATTCAATAAAATGTACCGTAGGGTGCATGCAAAGTCCCCAACACGACCCATTTCATGAGTTTAATCGTGTGGCGAAAGACCGGTGCCCAAGTAAACCCGGTGCCCAAGTACGCCCGGTGCCCAAGCAAAGTGCAACGCGGAATATTTCGATGCCTTGTAAAATGTCAAATGCCCTGTAAAATGTCAAATGTCATGCAAAAAGTCATGTAAAATGCCCAGTAAAATGGTAAACGAACATTTGCCATTTTACCCGGCAAATTTACATGACTTTTGACACTTTGTACAACATTTGACATTTTGAAGAATTTATATGACGACCCAGAAAACGAAGAAACAAAAAAACGGAATGACATTTGACATCAAAAATTATCTGTGAGTCCCCCCGACACACACGGTCCCCCCGGAACAAACGACCCAGAACATGAAGAAACAAAAAACGGAAAAAATGGTAAACATACTTGACGCGAATATTAGGGCGGTATCCTCGTCGTAAAGTATAGCAGTTCATACAGACCCAGTACTCATTGCCGCTACGATCGCGGCTGTGTTCTTGTGCCACTTAAAATGCACAAGTACGGTCACTTTACTTGGGCACCGGGCATACTTGGGCACCGGGTATTTAAACTTGGGCACTGGGCGCACTTGGGCACCGACACACCGTCAATCGTGTGTCGGACACCTATTTTAAATAATCAAATCTACCCCCTGGCAGCTTTTTGTGTCTTCTATTTTGTTCGTTTTTGTTTTTAAACGCTGGTTTTTAAGGTAG
>OZ038451.1:27351657-27447657 GCA_964036195.1 Sphaerolaimus hirsutus | reverse complement strand
AATATTTCAACACCCACTTAGGTAACTCTTGTTAAAGTGACTGACAACTTGACCACTTAATTTCAGGTGCACTATTCCGCATTGATCCAACAGGAAACTGGTGAAGATTGGACAGAGACAAATCTCCACTTGTCCACGGCTACCCCTGCTTTGGGGGGTCAAGTGCCGGAATTGAAAACACTTAGGGCGACTTTTGTGAGCAGGCAACCACCCCCGCAAGCGTGAGTTTATTTTCTGTTTTGGTTTTGGTTTTTGGTGACTGGGTTCTGCAGGCTGTTTTTTTTAATTTATTTTTCTGGATTTGTGTTGTCATGCTTTGTGAATGTGGCTTGCACTAAATGATATTTAAGAAGTCAGTACTCAGGGTATGGGCCGCGCGGCGGGCTGCCCCATTTGGCGCGGCGCCAACAGCGGAAAAAGTTTACGATTCTGTGGAGTACCGTGTTGAGTGCATACCGGAAATGGGCGTGGCTCGGATGGAGGAAAGCGCCATGCAGGTTAGGCTGCTCGCAGGCTATCCATAAATCAAAAAGCGCCAGGAAAATGGCGCCAGGCGCCAGTGTCGCCACGGCAAAAGGCGCCAATGTCAAGCGCGTCATTACCCCACTTGCCCCGGGCCAAAGTAAAGAAAATCTATGAAATTAGACACGGGCAACTTAAACTATTAAAAATTGCAATTTTTCCTAAATGTAGGGTGAATCAATGCCCAATTTGGCTTTTATGTGATTTTTAAAGTTCACATTGGGTAGGTGTATTTATATTTGTTGTGTGTAAATTTCATCAAACTGCATTCGGTGGTGGAACAGTGCAGTCGATTTGTGCCATGCCACTTCACTTAAAATTCAATAAAATGTACCGTAGGGTGAATGCAAAGTGCCCAACACGCACCATTTCATGAGTTTAATCGTGTGTCAGACACCTATTTAAAAAAATAAAATCTACCCCCTGGCAGCTTTTTGTGTCTTCTATTTTGTTTGTTTTTGTTTTTTAACGCTAGTTTATAAGGTCGCTGAAAATTGTGTATTTTCCTAAACACATTGCATGCCGATGTATTCATTTAATGTCACCTGCTGCGTAGTGTTTTTCTCATTTTTTTAATTTTTAAGCGTACACTTTACTATGAGTTTCGTGAAAAAACTTGCCGAAATAATACCCCCCCCCCTCGAATAAGCCCCCCTTCGAAATACCCCCTCAAAATTTCCACATTGATAAATAAACCCTCTGGTGGTATTTCGAGGAAATACGGTAAATTAGAACGAACACTGTAGAAGCTATTTGTGATGGAAAAGCGCCAGGAAAAATGGCGCCAGGCGCCAATGGCGCCATGGCGCCATTCAAAATAATGGCGCCGGGCGCCAAATGCGCCAGAGAAAATGGCGCCAGGCGCAGCAATATGTTACCGTTTTTGCTCCAAATACCCCTTGAATTAATTCCCCTTCGAAATACCCTCTGGGGGCAGTCCGAAGCCCTGTAAAGTGTAAAGTAAAGTGTCAAATGTAAAGTCAAATGCAAAGTAAAGTGTCAATCAAAACAAAAAAGAAAAGATTTTATTACTGAACTTTGCATGACAATTGACAGTTTAGTTTGCATTTGACTTTACATTTTACACTTTACTTTGCATTTGACTTTACATTTGACACTTTACTTTGCATTTGACTTTACATTTGACATTTACTTTACACTTTACAGGGCTTGGGATTGCCACCAGGTCTGAGCGAGCTGGGGAAAAAATAACCCCCACTCGACACCCCCGTTTGTAATAAGGTACATCATGTTTGCGATGAACATGATGTTTTAATGGCTGCCAATTTACATCGCAGCTATACGTATTTCCTGGAAATACCCATAGGGGGTTTATTTTTCGGAGTGTGAATTTCGAGGGGGCATTTCGAGGGGTGGTTGTATTTTTCACCCAGAAATTTTCGAGACAGACTGTAGTAAAATGGGCTTTTACCTACCCAAAACTTTTAATAATAAAAGTGACAAAACAGGATATATTTAGATGTGTCAACGGAGATGGCTACACAAACTAGTCTAGTGTGTGGCTGTGATGCATATTGGCATCGATTAATACATCATGTACATTGTGTGCATTATGTATTTACCTTATTCCAGACGGGGGTATTTCGAGAGGGTGTAATTTTTTACTCAGCTCGAAAATACCTGGGGGTATTTCAAGGGGGGGTTAATTCGAGGGGGGTATTTCGAGGAAATATGATACATTGAATGCTTTGTGTAACGATCTTTGATAAAATGTCCAAACATGTCCTATTTGGTCGCATTTATTCGCGGAATTTCGGCGCCATTTCTGGCGCCATCCAAATCAATGGCGCCGGGCGCCAAATTGGCGCCAGCAAAAATGGCGTCAAGCGCCAAGGGCGCCATGGCGCCATTCGAAATTATGGCGCCAGGCATCAGATGGCGCCAGAGAAAAGGGCGCCAAGCGCCAATGGCGCCATGGCGCTGGCGCCCTTTGGCGCCATTAAAGGGCGCCAGCGCCATGGCGCCATTCCATCACTAGAAGCAATGAATTTTTTTTTCCATTTTTGAAAAATATTTTCTCCAGTTAATATTGTGAAATATTTTAACAAAATTTTACTATTTTAACAAAATTTTACAATTTTCAAATGTGTTAGTTGCACAGCACGTCTGCAGAATCCAGCACGCATGATTTCCTGTTTTTGTACAATAACCAATTGTATTGCATTGCAACACACTAGTTTACGGCCGAAATTTGCGAAACCTATCAATTTGATTTTTAACACGTTTGAGTTGTCAGAATGAATCACGTTCAACAGGAGTTGACCGACTCTCATTCCGGTAAACTCAAATGCACCCATAGCTGAGTGATTTATCAATTTCCACAATTTCTGTCAAAAACTAGTGTGCTTGGGGCCATTGCAACGTACACAAACCACTTCAGAGCGTATGTCCTTGAAAGCTGTGGTCTGATGAAAGCTGGCTTTGCAGCCCCAGCCGCCTGTCTCGAAGGCGCGCCGCCGCCGCCGCCCCCGCCAATGAGGAAACCGACGGCAAAGGTTCTCCAATGGGCCAATAACCCCTTGGACACAGGGGTATCTTGAATTTCGACCCTCTGAGTGGTTGGATAGATAGCAAATCGCTCCTCCGGAGGGATAGATAGCTGATAATTTTTCTGGGTGGGGGGCGTTGGGGGGGGGGGTGGGTTGTGGTGGTTCGATATATAGGCTTTTTCTGGGCATAGAAGGAAGAAAAGTGACAAAAATCGCTAAAAGTAGGTGTAAAATAGCTCAAAAATGGTATACAAGAGCATTTAGTACTAAAAATAGCTGAAAATAGGCAAATAGGAACCAGAACAATGATTTTGGAAGTGAAAATCTATAAAAAGGTATGAAAAATAGCGATTTTGAGCGAAAATTGTGGTATAGTTTCTCAAAGATAGGTACATAGCCGGGCGATTTGGGGGGGGGTTAAGGGGGTAGTAGCCCAAAATTTTGCCTCCGGGATAGATAGATAGCTGAGCGGCCTCCGGGATAGATAGATAGCTGGGCGGTTTTGGGGGGGTGTGTACCCCCCCCCCCCCAACCCCCCCATTCGAGACCCCTGCCTGGACATCTGCGCTCGGTGAACTTGGACGGTAAATGCGCCGCGACGATTCAGCGACTGCGCGCTTGGGCCAACACACGCTAGTTGACATCGACACCAAATGTCAACTGGTGCCGATGGCGATTCAAAGCTTGCGTCAAAACGTCGTTCTTCGACTCGTCAGCAAGCTTTGAATCGGGATCGGAACCAGTTGACACTTGGTATCGATGTCAATTAGTGTGTGTGGGGCCTTTGATGCGGATGTCCACTGAGCGCAGGTGTCCGCTGTGTGCAAATGTCCACAGCTGCTGTGTCCTTCAATCAGGGGTCTCCTGGGGGGGGGGCTGCCCTCCCCCAAATCCGCCAGCTATTTATCTATCCCAGAGGCCGCTCAGCTATCTATTTATCCGAGGCAAATTTTTTGGCTACTACCCCCTGCTACCTACCTATCTGGAGCGATTTTTGCGAAATTTTGCCCCAATTTTGACTCAAAATCGTTAATTTTTATACCGTTTTATAGTTTTTCACCTTCAATATCGCGGCTTACGCCTTTACACATGTTTATATACCTACTCGTAGCCATTTTAGCCTATTTTGGCTACTTTTAACCCGTTTTTAGCGATTTTTCCCCCTTTTTGCCTTCTATGCATTGAAAAAGCCCATATATTTTGCCCCACACCGCAAGCCCCCACCCAAGCCCCCTCCCAGCCCCCCAGAAAATTTTTTATGCTGTCTATCCCTCCGGAGGACCGATTTGCTATCTATCCAGCCCCCGCGAGGGCCAAAATCTTGGAGACCCTTGCCTTCAATGCATGTAAAATTTGGTTCATGCCTATTACGCACAAATACCCATTCCTGCACAGCGATTACTGCACAGCGATTCATGAACGTGCTGACACGTCGAGACAACGTGGTGATGACAAGCAATAGGGTAGACGTTGTCTCCATGTGTCATCACGTTGTTTCTATGCTGGCGTACAGCGCTGTTCAAGTGTTGAACAGCTTGTCACCACGTTGGACCGACGCTGTGCTGCATGCGGCAGCACGCGTGAAAATCACCGCCGGCTCACATTTTAGCGCACTGGGGCGTCGTTGTCACAACGCTGCATTTTGTGTCGACACGTTGTTTTCAAATTGGTGGCGATCGTGTCACCAAGTTGTTTCAACGTGTCAACACGTTCATGAATTGCTGTGGATGGGCATTGTGTGAAACGGCTATTTGTGCGGAATGGGTATTTGTGCGTGCCGGGCTTATCCCTGAGCATGAATACCCCCAAATTGAAAAACTTTAAAAATTCAAAATGCTTATCACTTGACTTCTCGGAAAGCTGCCAAAAAGTCAATTTTCAAGTTTTTTTGTCACTTGACAAGTTGGAAAAGTGACAAAAAACTTGAAAATTGACTTTTTTGGCAGTTTTCTTAGAAGTCAAGTGATAAGCATTTTGAATTTTCAATTTGGGGGGGGGTATTCATGCTCGGTAATAAGCCCGGCACGCACAAATACCCATTCCGTGCAAATACCCGTTTTGCACAATGCCCATTACGCACAAATGATCAGTTGTGTGCGTAATGGGCAATTGTGTGTGATGGGTTCGATTTTGTGCGTAACCGGCAAATGTGCGGAATGGGTATTTGTGCGTAATAGTACACCGTCGTGTTTATGAGAAAATTTATGAGAAGTGATACTTAAATTTAGCATGTGTTTAGCCATGAACCATGCCGTGTGTGGTAAATATGTGTCTCAAAAATACGCGTAACAACACAAACTAGCACTGGTGTACTAAATATGGCCCAAAAAATTGCGCCAACAGGGCTCGCACCCTTCCCATCACTAGTTTTTATGTAGGTACATAGAATGTATTAGTTATTAGAGCGCAAATTCATCGCCTGCAGAACCCAGTCCAATGTTTTTTTCGCAAAATAACCAGCCAAATTTCTAGCAACTATTTTTTTCTCAAAATTTACCCAGGCCAAAAATGAAATCGAAAATGGGTCTGATGAAAAGATCTAAACAAACTGCTAGCAAAGCTTTGGGGCTCGCATTCGGAGGTGGAACCGCTGACGGTTTCCAATTGGATCAGGAATGCGATTCTTCTCTAGTTTCAGATGCACTCGATTTGGATGAGATTGAACATGGGGCAATGCAGGTGTTTATCTGTTACCTACACACTACCATAGTTATGTACGTTTACTCAAAAAGTACGTATACTCGAGTACTGACTACCGTATTTCCTCGAATTACCCCCCCCCCCTCGAAATACCCCCACCCGTCAAAATGGGCACTATTAATTAATAACCCCCCCAAATTCAGTGTATAGGGAACGTAGATGACAAAAGCTCTGGGAAATCACCCTTGAATAATCCCCTCTCCCCTTGAAAAATACCACCGTGGAAATGTGTTTGAGCTAACTGTTTTTCGTTCAACTTGTCCATGTCAGGGGTCTTGTTGGAGGAGGGATTAACCCACCCCAAAAGATCCGACGAACGACTTTCAAATGCAATAGTGTTCAATCATGTTGCAAATAAAGCTGTACGTAGTTGTAGTGTCTATAAAATATGTCGTGTGTGTGCTATAAAGTGTACATACAAATATGCGTAGTGTTACTGGACAGCGAGCTTTGAATTGGGATGGGAACCAGTTGACATCTGGTGTCTTTGTCAACTAGTGTGTGTAGGACCATTGGTGGCAGCTGATATTTCAATTAAGCAGGTGTTTAGCGATGATGGCCTGCCGCGCTGTGTAAAATGTCTCGCGGACAAAAACCACATGTAGATAGCAGCCTTTGGCGGATTGTAGATGTAATACCTCATTGCATTTCACAACAATTTTGTGTGTGAAGGTAAATTGCGAAAAATGGTGCCTTTCGCCTCCCATCACCGGGTACTTACATAAATATTCAGAATATGGGTATCAAAAAATATCGCCCGCAGAACCCAGTCCAATATGTTTTCTCCCAGTTCAGCCACATTTAGCGTCAACTAATTTTTTTGTAAAAATTTGCTCAGGGCTAAAAATATGGGTTTCATGAAAAAGTGCAAAAAGTCCGCCAGCGAAGCTTTTGGATTTGGAAATCGAGTTGACGCTGAGAGTTCCGAATCTGGAGATGATATACTCGATGATCGCTTTTCAGAAGTTCTGGAAGAAGTTGAACACGAGAGAATGCAGGTGGTATGGTAGCCAATGGGCATACCGTAGTTGCTCGAATAATTCCCCTGTGGAATTATTTTTTGTTAGACTTTTTGAGGGGGAACTATTCAAGCGGGGGAATCGTTATTTGCTTTGGCGTAGTTTTCTAGAAGCGGCAGGGCACCATATTTGCCTGTTTTCCATCTGCACTGTTCCATTACCGGTTGTTCATCTGTTGTGTTTTCATGGCACCACAAAAAATCATTTTAGTACCAATTCCGAAAGTGTCCTAGCCGAGTGCCAAACAAAGTGCAAAAATCGATTTTTTTAGAGCACCGATTTTTACAAACGTTGATTTTTTTACAAATTTGGACTAACTCCAAAATCACATCTGATATTTAGTGAGATTCGAGATCGCGATTAAAATTTTTTAAATTAAAACGTCGTTTGCCAACCCTAGTGGTAAGTAGGGTTCAAACCGGATTGACTTTTCGGGATCGGGATCGGGATTGGTTTTTTGAGATTTCGGGATCGGGATTGGCATTTTTTCGGGATCGGGATTGGGGTCTTGGGATAGAGATTTTGGCCAATGTTTTGGCATCCACAGTTGTTCATAAAGGTCTAAAAACACTGTTGGATGCCAGAAACGTGGCATAAAATGAACGCTGGGGGTTTGCGTTCACATTTTTGCATGCAAAAACGTCGTTTTTTCACTTTTGATAATTTCCACTAATTTTTCCGGGATCGGGATCCCGGACTTTGGGAGTTTCTCGCAGAGTTGTTGAAATACCGGTATTTTTGGAAAGCGTAAGCGTAAGCGTAAATACACTTTCCAAATTTTAAGTATGGATACTAAAAGCGTAAGGTATTTTTAAAATACCTAGGAAAGCGTAAAATAAAGCGTAAGCGTAAATTTTATCTTAGAAAGTGATCTTGCTCTTGAGGATCAAAAAACACCTTTGCGTTCACTTTTAGATAAGTTCATACGTTGTTTCCATTCATTTTCACATTTTTTTTATCAACACAATTAAAGATCACGATCAATGTAACAAATAAACATTGTTCAACACCAGGGGTCTAGTAGGACACCCACTTGGTAGTCTGCTCTAGGATGTTATGACATTTCAAAGGCAGCGGCACTCTGATCTGCGTTATCTTCTAACTGAGACTTAGTGCTGTCAATGGTGACAACATCGTCGTCAGAATCAATTATGGCACCAAAATTCCGAATTCAGAAGCCGCAAAATTTCGAATTCAGAAGCCGCAAAATTTCTAGACTCTATATTTAGCCAGTAGGTACATTGTGCTCATATTTTCACAGGATTTGTACATGTGACGCTATTTTCAGAGCGTTTCTACACACACGCAGTTACTTTTTATCTCTACACGTTCTACTTAACTTTCTGTGTTGTAGTTTTATGCTTTTTCAAAAGCATTAAAATTGGCTATGTGAATAGTTTTTTACGCTTTCGGTACCCGGGTATTTCGGCCGGGAAAGCGTAATAAAGTGTACGGGTATTTAATGAAAGCGTAAGCGTAAGCGTAAGCGTAAATATAAATACCCATTTACCCGGGTATTTCGGGTAAGCGTAAATACGCTTTCGCAACTCTGGTTTCTCGGGATCGGGATTTGAAAAGTTTCGGGATCGGGATCGGGACTGCTTAATCCCGGAATTTCACGGGATCCGGGATCGGGATCCCGTTTGAACCCTAGTGGTAAGTGGTAAAAACGTGTAAGTTAAGTGACAAAATTGTTGTTGAACGCAAACGACGTTGTTTTCGACAAACGGGCTTGTCACATCGTGTGTCTCCATTCGAGATGCCCTGTTATGTGTATGTCGTTTTATTAAGAAAAAACACACAAAACATTAATCATATGTTTCCTCCCAGGTATCCGAATCAGTGATCAACACTACTTTCGATATCGTGCGCGCCACGACGATTCCATCCGACAACACTTCGCACAAAGTCAACGTGACCGTGATCGACTTCAAGCCCATATTCGAGCACGAAAGCGTCCCCTGCAAGAGTGCGCACGCCTTTTTGAAAGCGAAGGTGACTTTTTTTTGTGCACTTTTGTGTGATGTGGTAAATGCGGTTTGGCATCCGGGGCCGCTCTCAGGCCATGTAAAATACTTTGTACAAATTTTTAAACTAGAATAGAAAATTTGACATATGGCGAATTTTACATGACTTTTGACGCTGCCTGACATTTTACAGGGTATTTTACATACCTCACTTCACACGCATGACACTACGTTTTACAGAGCATTTTACATGATTTTTGACACTTCGCATGACATTTTTCAAGGCATTTTACATGACGTTTTACAATTTGCATGTCACTTGACATTTTGCAGGGGATTTTATATGACTTTTGACACTGCATGATAGTTAACATTTTACAGGGCATTTTACATGACTTTTGACACTTCGCGTGACATTTCACATTTTACAGGGCATTTACAGCATCTATAAGTGGCACCAGGTAAATACATATATGCAGTGCACTTTTGCAGGTGACCAACACAAGTGATTACCCGCTGCTCGCTGGCCCCGCCTCTGTTTTCCTGGACAACAGTTTTGTTGCAAAGGTTCGTTTTTACACTTCTTTTACACTGCTAAATGCCCTGAAGTTACATTGGAATTGGTTTAATAATACATGTAAATCACTGCAGAGTTCGCTGAAATCTGTGTCACCTGGAGAGGAGTTTTCCTGTTCTTTGGGCACTGATTCTGCTGTCAAGGTTTGATAGATTTGGTTTCGTTCTGCTATACTCAAACAGACTGGCTCATAATCTTATATGCAAGACCAAATTTGCAAAATAAAAACCTGAAGTGAGAAGATTTGAACCGATGGTAATCTGAATGCATTATGTCTTTGCGCAAAAAAAGTATTCCAACATTAACCATTTAACACTGAACTGCATTGTCGTAGTTATGGTTCTGCATATTCAGTATTGCATAGGTAAATATGTGGACGTTAGGGTTGTGGCGATATGTCGTCTTGAATATCGACTATTTTTCATATCGAACTTTGCATATCGATATCGAATATCGTGTTTCAGAAAAAATATCAAACATTGATATCGTAAAGTCATCTAGTGTATATGATATGAAACACGATGATCATACAAAATCGCATCAAAATCATCATCAGATCAAAAAATTACTGTATATCGTCCCAACCCTAGTGGACGTTCAGGTAGCCAAAAAAACTTAAGCACCACGTTTTCTGTCGCTTTTCGGTTGTTTATAACAAGTGTAAATATATCAAGTTTCGCATCATATACCATTAAAATAAACGCCTTTAGATCGACTACAAGCCAGCGAAGCGTTTCCACGAGGAAACTGGCCTTTTATCCAAATACAGCGCCACCGTGAAGGAGCAGGACATTGAAGTGAAAAATACAAGGAAAGACAAGGTCACAATTCGCATTTTGGAGCAAATTCCACTCAGCACGGAGGAGAAAATGCGGGTGGGTTAGAATTCTGAAAATTACCTAAAGCTGCGTTCAGACTGCATTAATTGCCGACAAATAAAAAAGTTAAAAAGTTCCATATATCCGGAATAAAGTTCCATATCCGCAAGAAAAAACAGTGAAGTATACTCACTAGTTCAGTGTACACACATTCCAAATTTCAGATAAATCGGGCTTTTTGTTCCATAGTTATAAGCATTTGAAAAATTTGATCAAAAACAGCGAACCGACAACGTCAAATTTTTCAAATGCTTATAACTATGGAACGAAAAGCCCGATTTATCTGAAATTTGGCATGTGTGTACACTGAACTAGTGAGTATACTTCACTGTGTTTTCTTGCAGATATGGAACTTTATTCCGGATTTATGGAACTTTTTTATTTGTCGGCACATAATGCAGTCTGAACGCAGCTTAAAAATTACCTGAAAAATTCGTCACGGTACTCGTAGTGAGATAGATGTGATCTGATAAGAAGAAATCGAATCTTGTTTTACAATTCAGATGGGATATGGTAGATATCATAGTTAAAATAAGTGTGTGGTCAGAGGTTCAACAATTTTTTGAACGCCGTTTGTAGTGTTCAGTCATGGGAGGTCACAAATTGTGATGGAACCGCGCCATGGTGCCATTTTGCTGTGGCGCCCTTGGCTTTCGACGGAACATTTGGCCCCATCGTAGAGTTCATAACGGTGCAAGTTTTTCCTGGCGCCTGGCGCTTTTTCTCGGCGCCACTTTGCCAACGTTTGGAGGAAATTTGTTTCAAAATAGCTGTCAAAAGTTCAACAAAATTTTGTCTCTAAATTAGGGTTGGCTAAAAACGTCATTTTTACGACCCTGTCATTTTTTATATTTAAAATGACGTCATTTTTAAAAAAAATATATGACATCTTTAAAAAAATGACAATTAAATATGACACCAGCCATCGCCACTCTAAACCACACTATATTCCCTCAGATTGTCGTGATGCGTCCGGAAATGCATCGCTCTGACGCGGACAAGGCGCCTTACAAGTTGAACAAAGACAACATTCTCGAATGGACATTGAATTTGGACCCTGGCCAAAATGAGACGATTCAAATCAAATGGGCCATTGAGCATCCGAAATCCGAGGTGGTCAAGTTTGAAGAGATGTGATGATTTTTATAGAAGTGTAGGTTTTTGAGTTCGGTTGTGATAAAGCCAAATAAAGTGATAAATTTCGCAACTTTTTTGCTTGAAGTTTTTACTTATAGAATTGTATACTTATACCTAGACTTCGTCGTAGACTTATACGTCTTTTTCTGTCAAGTGAAGGTCACGTGATTGGTAAAAAAACACTTGTAATTAGTGGGTTTCGATTTCTGTTTTCATGCTTGCATTTGAAAACCAAAACAAAAAAGTTTTAAAAACACCAGTCGCAATTCTGGGAAGGACATGTCGATGTAGCAGTTCTGCACCCTGTAAAGTGTCAAATGTCATAAAAATATCGTACGGGCTTGTCAATTGTCATGAAAAATGTAGTATGTATGCAAAAAATATACATAGACTTTGAACGTTACCATATTTAAATAAATAAAGCCACAATGCAACAATTTCACGATTGTGGTGAACCCAATCTAATGCGATCAGAAAAAGTAACGTTTGCGGAACACCATGAATAATTCTGAACGTGCGACGAAACACATTCCCCATTCATTAACTACCCGCAGATAGGGTGTCAAATTTCCGCTTTCCGCAGGCAATTTTTTTCTATTATTCGTTCCGTTTTCCGGCAAGTGCAGAAATTTTACCGTATCCGCTTTTCCGCAGGCAAAATTCTTTCCGGTTTCCGCTTTCCGCAGGGAAATTTTTTCCGTTTTCTGGCAAGTGCAAATATTTCTCCGTTTTCCGGCTAGTGCAAAAAAATTTCCGTTTCCGTTTTCCGTAAAAAAATTTGTTGACACCCTACCCGCAGACTAGTTGACACATTTGTGTCAACTAATCTGTGTCAACTCAGATTTAGTCACGTGTCGCAGAGTTGAAAAATGTCGTGTCGTGTCTCCATATGCACTTGCGGCAATGTCGAAAAATAAATATTACGGCAAGTGCATTGGAGATCAGATTGCACTGCTACACGTGAAGCCGAAATCTGAGTTGACACATAAATACTAGTTCACATACATGTGCCAACTTGACCTGTCGGGTCGCCATTGGCGACCATTTCCTGTCGCTAATACTCTCGTTTGTACATACAATACGTAAAGTATCCAATAAGGTTACTTGGACGCGGAGACATGTCACGATCGATTTTTCTGGGAAATTATCCATATGGGAACTTGGCAGCTCGCCAAAGCAGCCGTTTGGATACCGCTTTGTACACATAGATCACATAAATACATGTGTCAACTAGTGAATGGGCCGCTATGGGCGACCATCTCCGGTCGCTGAATCGTATTCCGCGGCCATTAATGGTGACGCTGACGGAAATCATGGGTCTTTTACTCTCATTCGTAAATATCCAATAATTGAGGGGTCCAATTCTAAAAGTCGACAAGTCCAAAATATGAAAATTTCGAGTTAGGCCGGAAAACGTTATCTGGGGCTACGTCTGTACATTTTTCATAATTTTCCATAATTTTGACCCCATGTGCGCATATGTCATAGTGCCAAATTTGACATTTTTGGGGAAAAATGCAAAAAATTTGGGCAAGCAGTCGACAAGTCCACTTAGTTTTGGGCTAAAAGTCGACAAGTCCATCCTCCGCGTCCTTTTTTATGAGAAAAAGGCAAGAAATGTGATAAGTCCACTGTGGACATCGATTTCTAAAAGGCGACAAGTCCATAATTTTCCCATAAGGCAGCCTCGGCTTCCCCGGGAACAAAAACATCCTCGCATGCAAGAAGTTGACAAGTCCATTTCCCTCCCCAAAACAGTTTTGCTCTGACTGAATGGAATTTTATGGACACCCCATTTTTCACATATAGGTTGAGATTAGGGGCTGAAAATTTGAACTTTATTGTCAACATATGGAACTTAATGGAGAGCATGAAAGAGCCAAATTGGACACGCACCACGGGCCTGGAATTGGGTCTGAAACTTTAAATGCGATTTACTCAAAATCGCATTTTGTGGACTTGTCGACTTTTAGAATTAGACGCCTCAATTGTATCCAACGGTATCCAATACAAACTTGGAGTTGGGTTAAGTTCCCATACGTGACCCAATCCGTTTTTCTCTGTGTATGTTGGTGATATAAAATCAAGAAACTCCGCCTTACTGGTATCCATTTATGTTTTTATGGCAGAAAAATGTCTTCTGTTTTACATAAGGCGGAGAGAAGATCCCAAAGTGTCCCGAATTGAAGTTATTGTAATTCCGCGCTTGTTCGCATGGCTGCTTTGTTTCAAAAATGCTATTGTAGGTATAGTCGGCAGACATGATATTACACAGGTTTGGTCCACTTATGTTTCGCTTCGCTGAGCGTCAATGAAATTCAACATCTTACTGAACAGCGAAGTGCGATACATCTTAAATACGGTAGAAAAACGGTGCACAGTGGGTCGTGAATATGTCAATATGTATAGTCGACAGACATCATTCTACAAAATTGGAAAGTTATATTTTGTTCTTGTAGAGCGAACGAGAAAGGAATTTAGTAAAAAAGAAAATATAAAGATAGTAAGAAGGAAAATAAAAATGTGCTGTTCTTTACGCACTCGTTTACTCCAATTTTTGTGCCGATAGGTGCTGCAAATTTTTGATTATACGTTTACCTACGTTTAATCTAATTCATATTTAGAAAAGTTACACGCTATCGATTCATTTTGACGAAAACTTGTTACGTTCAAAATTTTGAATTCAGAAAACGTTCCCGCTTTGTATTTATTCAGATCCAGACGACGCTTGGATGGCATCATGCCAAAAAACTCAACTACACTTTGACGGGGGTTTGAATTGTGCAGGCACAATTGCATAGTTTCACTCCGTATATGCGTAAGCACGAGTCACCAAAACAGAGTTCTACGGGATGGATACAGCGTGCATGATATGACATCATGCAACTCATTGTATAGTATCATGTCTGCCGAGTATATTACCCCGCCGACCCGTCAACTCAGAATCGTTGATGATAAAAAGCAATGGCCAATCAGCGAGAAGGTCAGCGCGGGGTCAAACGCCGATCCGATACGAGTTGCGATCCGAATCTTGATTCTCAGGATGAATCCTGGATCAATCAGGTGAGTATGCGCAGAATATAAATACATAAGGTAAAATAAGTATTGTATGTATGTTCGGTGGCCTTTTGTGCTTTCTAGTTTGCCTTTTCGCCGCTGTGGCTCTAAAAACCAGTTGACAATGATAATGGCTGTCAACTGAGACCGGTTTCCGTTTAGATTTTAGTTGATGGATAGCTGAACGACGTTTGGATGCACATACCGTATATCCTCAAATAAGTTCCCCCTCTCGAATAAGCCTAACTCTTGTGAGTGTGAGGAAAAAATGACTCCCCCTCGAATAACCTCCCCCACTTTGATGGGTAGAAAACATTTCACAATACCGTATGTCTTCTAATAGGACGGCATACCTCCAATAGAACGGCACCTCCAATAGAATGACAGGTTTTGGCTCAATTTTGCACTACGGTAGATATTACGTTAGAAAGGTGCCAGAACATTACATAAAAATGGATTACATTACCTATTTACAAAATGGATTAATGAAAAAAGGGAGAACGTTCAAATATTGATATTAAATTACAAATTGATGCTCTGATTTTAGAATGTTGCTCATACACTACCGTGCAGAATAGTTGAGACTTTTCACACATAGAGAAAAAGTAGGCTGGGGGTCCACTGCACTTTTTTTGCTTCCCAATTTCTTGTCCCTTGCCCAATTTTGATGCCGTTTGAGTATGTTGGGGTTTGATGCTGGGGCTACTACGGAAAATTTTTGTTTGCTCAAATAATCCCCCAGGCCTGAGATAAGGGGGGTCTATAAAAAGATGGTCAATAAATATACAAAAAATGGGCAATCTGGATAAGTGTGTTTGAAGCTTAATAACTCAACCATTTCTGGGCTGATTTGAATCATTCAACACTTAAAATGATCGGGACAACATGCAGATTCTATTTTTGTGGTCGGTTTAGTGATGTCTAAACTACGTATGTCAATTCAGCCCAGTTTTTCAACATGAACAAAATTTTTGAACATGCTATCATATACTTTAGACAACAAGGATTCATTTAAAACAAAAATGAGTTTAATATCTTTTTTCCAATCCAAAGTTATGGCACTTCACAGTTTTCAATGGTGTCTAAATATTTTATGCTTTTTTTACTGGGGTTTGCAGCATCAAAATTTTGTTATTGAATGGTCTATAACATTCTTTAGACAGAGAGAATTAATATGACAAAAACGTTTTTTCAATATCTGTTTCCAATGGAAAGTTATAGCACTTACAAACTTCCATCTTCATTCCATACAAAATAATTGCACATTACTCATTCAGTTGGGCCAACTTTTCTCCCTAATAGAGCAAAGCCATAACCTCAAATTTACACACCAAATAGCCCCACTCAGTAGTATGCCTACCCCCATTTCTGAGTTGCTGGCAATGGATGCCAAACTGCAGCAAAAATAAATAAATGCCACATTTCCATATATGCATTGCCATATGCTGTTCATGCTTAGAATGTTTCTTGCTGCACACAGAGCTCAGCAATGCAGGCAAGCAGTTCCCATGGTAAAATTTTTGTTAAAAAATGAACATAGGAATTGTATATAGACTTTAAAGTGAGATACTGGGTGGCTACTGCCCAAAACAAGAAAAGTCTCAACTATTCTGAAACATGAACAAACTGAGTTAATATGTTTGTACACTAGGAATATACCCAGATTTGAACTTGAGGGGCAGTCATCCCGGACATGTGTAGTCAACCCCCCAGGGTACCCATGTATAGTATCCAAATGTTTTGCATATCAACCATTTCAAAATTCTGGCAACATTTATCACGCAGTGCAAAAAGTCTCAACTATTCTGCATGGTAGTGTTTTTCATTAAAAAAATAACTTTGTTCAAATGAAAAATGTGTGAAAAATTGGTGAAAAAATAGAACGGCAGCCCCCAATAGAACGGCAGGTAAAAAAGTTGACGAAATAAATAGAACAGCGCTCTTCTATTAGGTGGAATATGGTATTTATTTCACATAGGGACGGCCAAAAAACGTTTTTTAATGACCCTGTTTAAAAAAACGTTTTTTAATTTAAACCGGTATTTTTTGAAAGCTCCCAGATATGGTCATGGGTCAACATATACAGGTATATCAAACAATTGCCAGTACTTTGTGATGTTATATATAGCCACAGAATGGCTGTGGAGCCACCATTATAAGTGGAGATTTCTGTCAAAAATATACATTTTTTGTCGACTTGTTATGTATACCGTTTTTTGTCAAATGTTCGTGACTTCAAGTCAAGTTTTGCATGGAATAGCACTTATACAAGGTTATAATATAAGGCTAATCCATTGACAGTGATGGATCACACTGTATGTGTATGTGGGAGCACATTGGCTGGATATTATATGCTACACTAACATATCACAGCTTATTATGACACAATAGCATGAACAAATGGAAGCTTTCACACTATAAATGCCTCAAAACCAATGAAAACAATCACCAATGGTAAGGTGTATGTGAAATTGCGCGCTTGCGCGCAAAAAAATTGTAAAATACCTAGTACATAGTACAAAAAATTTTGGCTGATGTTTTAAAAAAACGGTTTCGATGCCTCTGTTTTTTATTAAAAAAACGTTTAAAAAAACGGTTTAAAAAACCCGGCCATTAATTTCACATTCACAAAAAACGTTTTATGTAAATATATTTATAGTCGGCAGACATGATATTACACAGGTTTGGTCCACTTATGTTTCGCTTCGCTGAGCGTCAATGAAATTCAACATCTTACTGAACAGCGAAGTGCGATACATCTTAAATACGGTAGAAAAACGGTGCACAGCGGGTCGTTAATATGTCAATATGTATAGTCGACGGACATCTCATTCTACAAAATTGGAAAGTTATATTTTGTTCTTGTAGAGCGAACGAGAAAGGAATTTAGTAAAAAAGAAAATATAAAGATAGTAAGAAGGAAAATAAAAATGTGGTGTTCTTTACGCACTCGTTTACTCCAATTTTTGTGCTGATAGGTGCTGCAAATTTTTGATTATACGTTTACCTACGTTTAATATAATTCATATGAAGAAAAGTTACACGCTATCGATTCATTTTGACGAAAACTTGTTACGTTCAAA
Organism: Sphaerolaimus hirsutus; assembly: GCA_964036195.1. NCBI lineage: Eukaryota > Metazoa > Nematoda > Chromadorea > Monhysterida > Sphaerolaimidae > Sphaerolaimus > Sphaerolaimus hirsutus. Next base: position 27,430,207 of record OZ038451.1, on the reverse strand, counting down.
ATTTTGAATTCAGAAAACGTTCCCGCTTTGTATTTATTCAGATCCAGACGACGCTTGGATGGCATCATGCCAAAAAACTCAACTACACTTTGACGGGGGTTTGAATTGTGCGGGCACAATTGAATAGTTTCATTCCGTATATGCGTAAGCACGAGTCACCAAAACAGAGTTCTACGGGTTGGATACAGCGGGCATGATATGACATCATGCGACTCATTGTATAGTATCATGTCTGCCGAGTATATGTATTAAAATATCTTGCTACTAGAGTTCACCTACATTGATTTCACTGCTTGAATTGTGAATTTTGAATTCTTATAAATGATTTATGTTACCAAATTCATCCCATTTGTTCAGTAAATTAATCATACATTTTACTGAAAATTATGACGAAAAAATATCTCCGAATAACTCCACCTCGAAAACTTCTGACGAAAAAATAACTTCCCAGAGGACTTATTGGAGGATATACGGTAAATACCAACTTGCAAATTACTGCAATCAACTAAAATTTAAATTGACATGGATATCAGTTGACACTAATTGTGTGTAAACTCCCTTGAGTTTTTGATGTGTACGTGACTGCCTATACACCCTGCAACATTTACAATGGCGTAAATGAAAAATTTGTTTAATTTCATGTCAAGATTGAAATTTTCTGGAAATGTCAAATTTACCTGCTTTTGACATTTCACGAATGTGTGTGACATTTTACGGGGTGCATCGCAACTGCGCGTGCAGTTTTTTTTGATATGCAAACACAACGGAACCTTTCACTTCTCAGACGGGCGACATGAAATTAGAATTGACCTTCGCAATGTCATTGCGGGGATTATACAGGTGCCACTCTCAGACCCTGTAAAATGTCACATGCCATGCAAAGTGTCTAAAGTCGTGTAAAATGCCCTGCAAAATGGCAAACGTGCATTTGCTTTTTTACACCCCTTTTTCATGACTTTTGACAGTTGACATAACTTTTGACACTTTGCATGACATTTTACATGACTTTTGACACTTTGCATGACTTTTGACACTTTGCATGACATTTGACACTTTGCATGACATTTTACATGACTTTTGACACTTTGCATGACTTTTGACACTTTGCATGACATTTGACACTTTGCATGACATTTGACATTTTACATGACTCTTGACACTTTGCATGACATTTTCCACATTACAGGGCATTTTGCAGGGTCTGAGAGTGCCCCAGGGATGTTTGCCTTCGTCTGATCACGGCGCCCACAAAACCGGATCAAAATTTTCTGCTCAAAATCGCCCCGGATGGATATGTGTGGACGCGCGAACACGTGAGTTGACGCAATTAAATTTGCTGTTTGTTTAATTGGTGGATTCTGTAGTCATGGGAAAATTTAGGTTGGGAGTTTTGATTTGCAGTCAAGCTTTGGAGGTTTTTGGCGTTATTTAAATCTCCAAAAATAACGTGTGAGCAGGCTAGGGTTCGAACGGCACCACGTTTTCGATACTTGCTGGAAGTTACATTTTCATTAGCCACTCGAACAGTGTCAAGTCTAGTGTCAAATGTGTTGCGAAATGTCATATAGGTAAATTTGTAAAATGTCATGCGAAGTGTCAAAATTGTAGTTAAAAATCGTTTCTTTTTTGTTTTGATTGACATTTTTCAATGAAATTTGACACTTAACTTTAATCTTTGCGGGGTGCGGGACTGCCATCAAGGGTAGTAAAAACCATAAGTATAAAACCAATTTGGAAGCGATATGTAAATTTTTTAATAGTGGTAAGAGGTTTAATGGTAAAATAAAATGAGAAGTAAAAAGACTCGCTTTGATTTTCACTTCTAATTTTGTGTTTTACTTCTCCACTCGTTTTAATTACCCCTCAAAAATGTCACGCAGGGGTTCCATTCGCCTACGTGGCGCCTTTCCGAACAGTATACAAACGAGCCTGTGCCTCTCCGAATGTAAACCCGCCCCGAATGTATAAAGTCGGCGGACATTTCACCCTACAAAATCGGAGAGTTAGAATTCGCTCGTGAATAGAGCGAACAACGAAACTTGTGTCCCACGCGGACGCTAGAAATTGAAAAAGAAAATCATATTAAAAGAAAAATGGACGTTTCGCTGCGTCCGTGCGTGCCACGCCCTAGTTATCTACATTTTCAACGTTGCTCGTAAAGAATTTGACCGTTCAAACTACCATTTTACCGTTCAAACTACCGTTTTTGTTTTTATTTTATTTTTCATTCGTTGGCTCTGTTCCAACAGAAGTAAACTTGGCAGCCGGCCAAAATTTCGAAATCCGCTATTAATATGAATCAAATAGGCTCACAATGGCTATACACCCATGAATATAAACAAAAATAACGATTATGAAGGTGGAAATTGGCAAAGCGAAGCAAATTTTAACGATTTTTAGCTAACTTTCAGTTTTTACTCTCATTTGTATAATACGCAACTGGTAATTGGGATAAGGGCCAAGTTTTCATACGTGACCCGATCTATTCCAATGGTTAAAATATTGCGTCACAATACCTAACGCCGTCATGCACTCTCCACTGGAGAGATTGACGCAAATGTTTGTAGGGCGATACGTCTGCCGACTTTACCCGCCCCGAATGGAAGCATACCCGCTCCGAAGGTAAGCCCGGCCCGAAGGTAACTGATGCTACCTTCGGGCCGGGCTTACCTTCGGAGCGGGTATACATTCGGAGCGGGTATTCATTCGGGCCGGGTTGGAGATAAGCGGAGGGCGGCGCGTGTGCACCCATCGGCGCGGTGCGGCAAACACAGGGCAAATAACAATACAAAATGATACCCGAAATGAGTTGAAATTCAATTTCGGGTATCATGTTCAACTGCTAATTTTCAATGTATTCGTGAAAACGACATGAAACTAGCAGTTGAAATTAAAACCCGAAATTGAAATTTTGTACAAAATTTCAATTTCGGGTTTTAATTTCAACTGCTAGTTTCATGTCGTTTTCACGAATACGTTGAAAACTAGCAGATGAAAATTATACCCAAAATGAGGAGTAAATATACCCCAAAATGTCGGCAGATCGTTTTCCAAGATGTCGTTTTCTGTTCGATTAAATGTCGGCAGATCATGTTGCACAAATGTTGCTCGAAAAGACACCGAATCGCATGCCGAACCGGGGGGGGGGGGGGTCACTCATCAAACATCAAACATCGGTTGCAGTCTTGGCGGCAAAATATAAAGAGCCATGCATTGTTCGGCCTCATTTGTATTGTTATTTGCCCTTTGTGTTTGCCAATGCCAATGCCAACGCCACTGGCGCCATGGCGTGACGCCTACGAATGGCGCCATTCCCTTACTTCAGAGGTAAAATTGTATCCCCCGTTCGCCGGGTTCCGTATACGATCCGCCCCCCCCCCGATCAAAAATCTTGGCTACGTCCCTGGGCTTGTGCTAAATTATAAATTAAATTATAACGTATCTTTTATAGCTATTTTTATAGTGGAGCCATGGGATAGCATTATAAGTGGTGATTTGTGTCAAAAATGTCCATTTTTTGTCGTAATGTTTGTATGGAATAGTGATCAAACAAGGTTATAAAAGAAGGTTGTTACTTTGGGATTGATGTTACACACTGTGGAGGTACATTATATACTACAGCAACATATGATGGCATATTTACCCATGATGGTAGCACATAGAAATGGTTGCTTTGATACTAAAAATGCCATAAAACCAATGAAAACAACCACAAATGTCAATTTGTGTGTGAAATTGCGCGCTTGCGCGCAAAAATTTTGCAAAATACCTAGTGCTTAGTACTAAAAATTTTGGCCGATGTTTGAAAAAAAAAACGTTTCGGACCTCGTGTTTTAAAAAAACAACGTTTAAAAAAAATAAAACGTTTAAAAAAAACATTAGCTTTAGATTCAGATTTTCGTTGATGGGTCGCCGAACCATGTTCAAATGCACATACCTACCGTATTTCCTCGAAATATCCCCAGGGGGTTTATTTTTGTCAGAGTGGAAATTTTGAGGGGGGTATTTCGAGGGGGGGCTTATTCGAGGGGGGGTTTATTATTTCGTCAGAAATTTTCGAAACGGATCGTAGTAAAGAATGCTCTATTTCATACCCCAAACTGGTAATAAATGCAACGAACGAGGTTGCACTTGGACGTATCAATTACGTGTATCGCTACACGTACCAGTCTGTGTGTACCAGCGATGCAAATTGGTCCCAATTTATACATCATGTATATCGTATACATGATGTACCTTCTTCCAGACAGGGGGTATTTCGAGGGGGGTTATTGTTCCCCAGCTCGAAAACACCTGGGGGTATTTCGAGGGGGGGTGGGGTTAATTCAAGGGGGGGGGGGTATTTCGAGGAAATACGGTATATGAATTCCTTTTCACTATTACCGCTGTGCCCACGAAAATTGTTCAGTGATCCGTCAACTAAAATCTGAATTGACGTGGAAACCAGTTGACAACAGGTAGTATGTGTAATTAATTCGCAATTGCATTGTGTCATCTACATGCCTACGTAGTGTGATGATACTCTCAATTAGCGAGATGTAATAGTCAGGGCCCAGGGGTCTCCAAGATTTTGGCTCTCGCAGGGCCTGGATACATAGCAAATCTCTCCTCCGGTGGGATAGATAGCTGAACATTTTTCTGGGGGGGGGGGCTCACTGGGGCAAAATATATAGGCTTTTTCAGCGCATAGAAGGCAGAAATGGTTAAAAAAATCGCGAAAACAGGTTTAAAGTAGCTAAAAATGGCTAAAATAGGTGTATAAACGGCGAATAACCCCTGGACATCAAACACCCCTGGACAGACAACAAACACCCCTGGACAACAAACATCCCCAGACAACAGCGTGCGCGCAGTGGGCCGCAATCACCCCTGGACAACACAGACACGCGCGCGGTGCTCACGCATTGGCGCCGGCGGTCACTGGGCGCGTGTCTGTGTTGTCCAGGGGTGATTGCGGCCCACTGCGCGCACGCTGTTGTCCAGGGGTGTTTGATGTCCACAGCTGCTGAGCCCGGCGCTTTTACCATTCACTAATCCTGATACTAAAAACTAAAATGCTGAGCCGAAAGACTTGCTGGAATAAAATCGCCCGTACGCTGGAATATCGGGTGGTTTGTCAATTCAGCAAGGGAAACGTTCAAACGTTTTTTTTGCGGGAAACATGCGGTAATCATCTCGAAACGTTGAACTTTTGAATGCGGGCAAAATTACTGTTTTCTGTGCTTGGGCGGTTGCTAATATATTTTTGTTGCTATATAGTGGCCCTTAAAATGCTGAACAGAAAACGTCAATTTTAATTCGATTCATTGGATTGAGTACGCACGCTGAACGTTCAGGTTCAGTGTACTGAATGCTGTTGTGGTCATGGTGATTTTTGGTCTTGCTGTTACATATGTGCCGTATATCCTTGAAATGATTCCCCCCCCCCTCAAAAAACTCCCCTTTTCTTTGATGGGTGGGAACAACGTCCATGCATGTAAAACGTTTTACGTAAAATATACGGCATTTGTATCCTGACATACAGGTTTATGGGACTAATTTAACCCAAATGATATAATATTTTGATCATGTATTTTACCATATATTCTTTTGAAAAGATAACTCCCCCTCGAATACCCCCTCCTTGAATACCTTCCCGGTCAAAAAAAATCTGGCGAAGTAATAACTCACCAGGACCCTGGTGACTTATTCGAGGATATACGGTATGTATATATATTAATATATCCTCCAGATTTTCACTTTCACCGTTGTACTTTATCATTCCAGAAACTGCGCACATGCTCATATTTAGTTCTGACAGTTTTATCGGAAAGTTCACCCTATTTGGTGTTTCTGTCCAAAAGTATATAAATATGCTATTCTGCCATCGTTAATGTTTAGGTGATTTGGCAAAAGTGCAATGTTTACCTCACAAACTGTGACAAGGAAAACGTAGGCTTCACAGTATGTCTGTGAACGACGCTGATGATATTTTCATTTGAGGTGAATTATTTTAGTAATGGCTCCACCTTTTTAAAAAAACCCCCGCTGTGTGGTTTTTATTGTTATCATTTAGTTTGATCTCTTCTTTTGCCTTTACTTTTACAGTTTTTCATTTATTCTTTTGCGTTTCATTGCAAAGTCGGTGCTTTTCATCCTTAGAGAAATCTACTCTGTTCCAATTTGTGATATTTAGTGGTTTTCAGATACTTTTATATATTTTCTCCCACAGAAATAAAAAATAAAGTAAAATCTGTCTGAAAAATCTCTGAAAAAATAAAAATAATTAAATTACCATTTTATTATATTTTCCGAGTTTTTTTAAAATATAAATTTCCCAATGATTTTTAGAATGCTAATTGTGATGCTTGCTGCGAACGGTGATTGAAGACCATCGTCAAGGGGGTATTTCAGGGATATATTTACAGTATATGGAAAATGAAACTAACACATCATGGATAAAAAGCACATGTCGCATTATATATTATCCTGCACGCATAGGATGATGAAGCGGCACACACACTTAAATCACCTATGCGATCACTGTAATCACCCGGAGTCCATGTACGCCTGCATTGTGCTGTTTTTATATGTACTGTATCGTTGATAACAGATTCTGTAAGCATTCTTTTAGTTACCAACTTCAACACGTATTAGGTTGTAAACTAATGAAGTGTCTTTTTTCGCCATCTCATACAAATATACATTTGTGCTTTCCATTGTGTTGTACGTTGACCGATTTTGATGCCATTTGAGTATGTTGTGGTTTGGGGTCTGGGCTATGATGAAATGTTTTTGTTTGCTCAAATAATCCCCCAGTCCCGAGATAAGGGGGGTCTATAAAAAGGTGGTCATTTTACGTGGCCAATATGCACATTGACTTTGAAGCTTAATAACTCAGCCATTTCTGGGCCGATTCGGATCGTTCAACACTTAAAATAACCAGAACAATCCGCAGATTCAGTTTTTGTGGTCGAGTTAGTGATGTCTTAATCCCGTATGCCGATTTGACCCGGTTTTTGAACATGAAAAAAATTGCAATTATAATTTTTCAAGGCGATTTTTTTGAAGTTGCTATCATATAAATACTATAGACAAAAAGAATAAATCATGGCCCAAAAATTATTTAAATATCTCCAGTCAAAAGTTATATCACTTTAAACATTCGCCTCCCAACAATAAATAGAAAAATCTGCATGACGAGCAAATGCATGTGACTTCAGAAATCCATATTTCGGTCATTTCTCAGCCAATTTCCACCAATGAACACTTAAAATGATCAGAAAAACCTGTATAGGCTGTATGTTTCATTTTTATTCTCAGGTTATCTGTATTCATCGTTCTTGATTAGTTATTTACATGTATGGGAGGCGGAAGTTTAAAGTTCTATTACTTTTGATTGGAAAGAGATATTAAAAAAATTTTTTTGGTATATGAATCACCATTGTCTAAAGTATATGATAGCATGTTTAGAAAAATTTATTCTTGGTGTTTAAAAACTGGGTCGAATCGGCATACGTAATTTAGACATCACTAATCCGACCACAAAAATGGAATCTACTGGTTGTGCTGATCATTTTAAGTGTCGAACGATCCAAATTGGCCCAGAAATGGCTGAGTGAGTAAGGTTCAAAGTGAATGTGTAGATCGGCCATGCAAAATGACCACCTTTTTATAGACCCACCTTATCTCGGGACTGGGGGATTTTTCGAGGAAACAAAAACATTTCTTCATAGCCCAGACCCCAAACCCCAACATACTCAAATGGCATCAAAATCGGTCAACGTACAAAAGAATGTGTGATGCACAAATGTATATTTGTATGAAATCGAAAAAAGACACTTCATTAGTTTACAACCTAATATTTATAGCCAGAGTTGTTATAAATACTGAACTTTTTTCAAAGTATATGTATATGTGAAATACTTTTGTTGTACTCACATCCAGGGTTGGTTTTATAAAAAATTATTTCTATACAAATTGTATAAAAATGTAGTTTATTTTAATTTTATTCTTGTTTCATGTTATTTTATTTTATTCCCAAAAGTCATTAATAAAATAAAATGACACCATTTTACAATTTTTTTTACAAAAAATCAGAATCTCGCATGCAAGGCCAGAAAACTGTTATAATTAGACCTAAACATGAAAAACAGATGAAGTGACAAACTTTTCCATTACTTAAAACAAGTTGCATGCTACTTCTAAAGCTACTAAGTCTGGCTGAAAAGTCCCCGGGAAGTGCTCGCCATTCGCGCTAGGGGTAAGCTACGGTCATAACATTTTGACAGGTTAAGGCATCAGGTGTATTGAGTTTTCACCTCAAATTTTACCCCTCTAGCTCCACCCACTGCGGAACTGTGGGGGTTACAATTTCGGTCATTTTGAACTGATGTAAACTGGTGGAAAATATAAATGGGAAAATCACTTAATTGTATTTTACAAATCCCACATGCAAGCTGTTAGGCTTTCATCTTGTGTGAGGGTGCCCCCAAGTATTTACTATATATACCCTATGGGACACCCCCCTCAGGCCACCCTTGATGCAGAAAATTTTTTTTTTATGTTTTTTTTCTGGCAAATATAAATGGAACTTCCATACAAATTTTTGTTCCTGATGAAACAAAAATTATTGATAAATTTTTTTCTGGACATTTCAGACCAAAAAGTTTTTTTGACATTGGTAGATTGTAATCATGTGCAACTTTTCTACCCAGTCAGAACCCCCGGAAGCACCACACAATGGTGGTGTTGTTGATCAAACATGAAATTTTTTTTGGAGAAAAACGTAGGTGTGAAAAAGTGAACAATCCACTATCCCAAGCTATTCATGGAGCACATGGGGGCCAGAATTGGCTTGTTTGGTGTCAGGGGCAACATATGGCTGCTCCTGGGCTCCATTTTTGCATTCAAGTATTTTTTATAGCCAATGATAAAAATGGTCCTGCGTAGAGGGGGCACTCGCCTGACAGCGTGTCTGGCACCTGCAGTGTCTTGACGCAAATGACAAAATACTTGTGCCCATCCAATGTGGACACTAATTATTTGATAAAAACCTATAGGGGCCAATGGGCAATGTGCCCTGTATCTAGTGTGACTGGGATAAACAAATGAAGAGGTCATGCCCAGAAAATTGAAAATCACAGTTTTTCAATCACAACTACAATTTTGATAATCACAAAGTTTTAAATCATTGTTGTCATGTTTTTGCGGTCCATGCCTGCTTGCTGGGGGCAAGTTTTGTGGGTGTGAGTGGACCAGGGGCCAAATTATACTCCCAACTTACCAGCAGTCAAAATATGGCTGTGGGAAAGGTATAAGTAATTTTTCTTTTATTTGAAAAGGACCCAACAGAAGTGCATTCATTGCTTGTGTTAGCAGCACACAAAAAAATTGGCTGTGCACTTTACTGCAGCTGTATTTTGTGTGTTTTTTGAAAATTCCCATTTATATTTGCCAGAAAAAATTGGAAAAAAAACATTCATCAATCTGTAGCAGCAGAACAGGGGGGTGCCAGGGGGTGCCACTTGGCATATATGTAGGCAAATGTTGTGGGCAGCCCCACATCAAATGGCAGCCATATTGGGCTGCACGTTTCCCTGTGAGATAGTTATGAAAAATGAGGTACCTGATTTCCCATTTATATTTGCCACCAGTTTACACATGGTGCTCTAGCCCAATGCTGCTTGAAGTTGTGATCATGAAATAGTTTGGCTAGTGTAAGCCACCAGTTTTGGCAATGTGCTGATAGTACTCAACACTTTCATCAACATTGTTACATATTAAGGTAAAATTAATATGCAGATCAGGGTGATTTGCAAGTCCATATTGTCATTACTGTCACTACTCTCACTAACAAATTCATCATTGTGCCTCTCCTTCTAAAAATAGCCCCCCTCAAAAGAGTCTATGCACCTCTGCCACCTGAGTACCACTTCCTCCATGATCTTCTTTACTGCACATTTCAAAACAACATTAAAATCACTGCAATACAACATGATCTCAGATGATCATCAAAACATCCATCACAGTTCCCACGTTTCTTGTACAGCACCCTGTTCTGCATATTAATTTTACCTTAATAGCAATGATGTTGATGAAAGTGTTGAATACTATCAGCACATTGCTAACACTGGTGGCTTACACTAGCCAAAGTTTCAAGATCACAAATTAAAGCAGCATTGAGTTAGAGCACCATGTGTAAATACATCAGTACAAAATGACTGAAATTGTAACCCCCACAGTTCCACAGTGTGTGAAGCTTGAGGGGTAAAATTTTAGGTGAAAACTCAAAACACCTGATGCCTTAACCTGTCAGAATTTCATGAGCGTAGCTTACCCCAAGCGCGAATGGCGGGGACTTTTCAGCCGGACTTAGTACAATTACTGATAAGAATAATTTGTATTTTCAGTAACTGAAGTGTATTTGCAAAATTTTGTGTATTTGTGCATTTGTAAAATGTTATGCAAAGTGTCAATTGTCATGAAAAATGTCAAGTGTCATGTCAAATGTAAAGCAAAGTGTCAATTGTCATGACAAATGTCATGCCATATGTAAATTGTGTATACAAATCTTATGTTTTTGTATCCAAAGCTTATGTTTTGTATCCAAATCTTATATCTAATCCAAATCCCAGTGGAAATGATGCCGTTTGAACGTAAACATAAAATGACACCATTTTACAATTTTTTTTAGAAAAATCAGAATCTGGCATGCAAGGCCAGAAAACTGTTATTATTAGACCTAAACATGAAAAACAGATGAAGTGACAAACTTTTCCATTACTTAAAACAAGTTGCATGCAGTAGGTATTGTCAGCTAGTTGTAGGTGTAAAGCTACTAAGTCTGGCTGAAAAGTCCCCGGGAAGTGCTCGCCATTCGCGCTAGGGGTAAGCTAGTCATAAAATTTTGACAGGTTAAGGCATCAGGTGTTTTGAGTTTTCACATAAAATTTCACCTCTCTAGCTCCACCCACTGCGGAATTGTGGGGGTTACAATTTCAGTCATTTCGTACTGATGTACACATGGTGCTCTAGCCCAATGCTGCTTTAAGTTGTGATCATGAAACTTTGGCTAGTGTAAGCCACCAGTGTTGGCAATGTGCTGACAGTACTCAACACTTTCATCAACATCATTGTTACCTATTAAGGTAAAATAAATATGCAGATCAGGGTGATTTGCAAGTCCATATTGTAATTACTGTCACTACTCTCACTAACAAATTCATCATTGTGCCTCTCCTTCTCAAAATAGCCCCCCTCAAAAGAGTCTATGCACCTCTGCCACCTGACTACCACTTCCTCCATGATCTTCTTTACTGCACATTTCAAAACAACATAAAAATCACTACAATACGACATGATCTCAGATGATCATCAAAACATCCATCACAGTTCCCACGTTTCTTGTACATCACCCTGATCTGCATTTTAATTTTACCTTAATAGCAATGATGTTGATGAAAGTGTTGAATACTATCAGCACATTGCTAACACTGGTGGCTTACACTAGCCAAAGTTTCAAGATCACAAATTAAAGCAGCATTGAGTTAGAGCACCATGTGTAAATACATCAGTACAAAATGACTAAAATTGTAACCCCCACAGTTCCACAGTGTGTGGAGCTTGAGGGGTAAAATTTTAGGTGAAAACTCAAAACACCTGATGCCTTAACCTGTCAGAATTTCATGAGCGTAGCTTACCCCAAGCGCGAATGGCGGGGACTTTTCAGCCGGACTTAGTACAATTACTGATAAGAATAATTTGTATTTTCAGTAACTGAAGTGTATTTGTGAAATTTGGTGTTTTTGTGCATTTGTAAAATGTTATGCACAGTGTCAATTGTCATGAAAAATGTCAAGTGTCATGTCAAATGTAAAGCAAAGTGTCAATTGTCATGACAAATGTCATGCCATACGTAAATTGTGTATCCAAATCTTATGTTTTTGTATCCAAAGCTTATGTTTTGTATCCAAATCTTATATCAAATCCAAATCCCGGTGTAAATGATGCCTTTTGAATGTAACATAAAATGACACCATTTTACAAATTTTTTTAGAAAAATCAGAATCTGGCATGCAAGGCCAGAAAACTGTTATTATTAGACCTAAACATGAACAACAGATGAAGTGACAAACTTTTCCATTACTTAAAACAAGTTGAATGCAGTAGGTATTGTCAGCTAGTTGTAGGGGTAAAGCTACTTAGTCCGGCTGAAAAGTCCCCTGAAGTGCTCGCCATTCGCGCTAGGGGTAAGCTACAGTCATAAAATTTTGACAGGTCAGGTGTTTTGAGTTTTCACCTAAAATTTCACTTCTCAAGCTTCACCCACTGCGGAACTGTGGGGGTTACAATTTCGGTCATTTTGTACTGATGTACACATGGTGCTCTAGCCCAATGCTGCTTTAAGTTGTGATCATGAAACTTTGGCTAGTGTAAGCCACCAGTGTTGGCAATGTGCTGATAGTACTCAACACTTTCATCAACATCATTGTTACCTATTAAGGTAAAATAAATATGCAGATCAGGGTGATTTGCAAGTCCATATTGTAATTACTGTCACTACTCTCACTAACAAATTCATCATTGTGCCTCTCCTTCTCAAAATAGCCCCCCTCAAAAGAGTCTATGCACCTCTGCCACCTGACTACCACTTCCTCCATGATCTTCGTTACTGCACATTTCAAAACAACATTAAAATCACTACAATACAACATGATCTCAGATGATCACCAAAACATCCATCACAGTTCCCACGTTTCTTGTACATCACCGTGATCTGCATTTTTATTTTACCTTAATAGCAATGATGTTGATGAAAGTGTTGAATACTATCAGCACATTGCTAACACTGGTGGCTTACACTAGCCAAAGTTTCAAGATCACAAATTAAAGCAGCGTTGAGTTAGAGCACCATGTGTAAATACATCAGTACAAAATGACTGAAATTGTAACCCCCACAGTTCCACAGTGTGTGAAGCTAGCTGGGTAAAATTTTAGGTGAAAACTCAAAACAACTGATGCCTTAAACTGTCAAAATTTCATGACTGTAGCTTACTCCAAGCGCAAATGGCGGGGACTTTTCAGCCGGACTAAGTACAATTACTGATAAGAATAATTTGTATTTTCAGTAACTGAAGTGTATTTGTAAAGTTTTTTGCATTTGTGCATTTGTAAAATGTTATGCAAAGTGTCAATTGTCATGACAAATGTAAAGTAAAGTGTCAATTGTCATGAAAAATGGCAAGTGTCATGTCAAATGTAAAGCAAAGTGTCAATTGTCATGACAAATTCAATTCAATTCAATTAGTTTACTCGGCGCGGACTGTTCAAGTCAAATGCAAGTAAAATTTAACAACATACACCCGTCGGCTACCCTACTGCGGTCATATTTGGTGAGATTGTAACCTTGTTGCTGAGCATTACAACACAGAAATGGCATGTGGTTGTGAGTGTGAATGAGATAACAGGTACTGTGACTACCATTGGAGAAGAAAAACATCTAAAAACTACCTAGCGTCCTAATAAAAGAATGGATACAGGAGAGTGGCAAACAACATCGCCAGTAACACCGGTGTAGAACACGCTAATACCCCTGACCCAGGTTGAACACTCGCGTATAACAGCGAGCACAAAAAAAATCAAGTGAATTTTAACAGGAATATAAGTGAAATACACCACAGATTGTCATATATAATCACCTCCTTACTCTAGAGATTTCCTTTATTTTGCATATCCAAAAATACTTTTGTTTTGTTTTGTTAGAAAAATTTTTGATCCTCATTTCAGTTGATATTTTCCATTTTGTCACAAGAGTTGATTGCAATTTCTCATACTATTCACGGATAGAACTTCATAGACTCCCTCCAGGTTACATTGACAGAAATACATTGCATCATACACATCAGTGAGATTACGGGTGAAAAAAATCCTACATCACGTTGAACGTATTGTTGCGTCATTGAAACTTGCGCTCTAAAATCCTATACACCATTTTGTACATCTATGTTCATCTATTTTTCATTGTGCAGAAATGGCCATCCCACTTGTGTACGAATAAGCATCACAGCGTTCTGGCCATTCTGCTAATAATTCCATAAGTTTTTCCAAGAAATTTGACGCCTCACTACGTTTCTTATGGCACACTGCTGCATCAAAGATTGTACTAGGAACGCGTCTCTCAGTGCTATGGATGTCATGGTGTTGTGAATTCATCGCTGCATTGTCAGTAACCTCCAGTCCGGGGGGAGACCCCCCGCACAGGCGGCTACAACAGTCTTCACTTAACGAGCTTACCCATGATTTGCGCCAGAGTACTATCGTAGGATGTTGGCACTGGCCCAAGTAGTGGTCCAGTGTCATCCAAAACAACCAACCCAGCGTTTCACACAGCGGACAGTTGTTCCATTGTCGCACCCTGTTATGCCGGAAACGTAGCTGTTGTATTTTGCTTAGCCATCCATGATGGCCTGAAAACCATACGTGTTCACCCGATTGAAGTGTTTCAGGAATAAGTGGCGTTATTTCCAGTAGAACTTGGTTTTCCTGTTGGATACTTGTCCCCCTTTCTGTTTGAGTATAACCTCCCACCCGTAATATTTGCACGCATTTAGTATTTCTGTTTTTCCTGTCTGTCCTGCATTGCCTAATCCTACTTCAACTCTTGACGACTGACCCCGCCCTGCTGGCGAATTGGTTTTTAGTGTGACATTTGTTTCCTGTCCTCGTTTTCCACTCCATATTTCAGCTGCCAATTTAGTTGTTTCCAAAGCTTTGTTTGATTTCAAATAGTCGTTAAACCTGATTACCGAGTATTTATACCAGCATTCCATTGTTCGTATATCCCAGTCTAGTCCCAAAAGTTTGTTTGACATGTGAATTCCTATCCCCCTGACAAATGTAAAGTAAAGTGTCAATTGTCATGAAAAATGTCAAGTGTCAAGTACAGGGAGCATTCCCAGATAGGGTTCAAACGGGATTGATTTTTTGGGATCGGGATCGGGATTGATTTTTTGAAATTTTGGGATCGGGATTGGCCTTTCGGGATCAGGATCGGGATTGGCCTTTCGGGATTGGGATTGGGATTTGCTTTTTGATATTTCAGGATCAGGATCGGGATTGACCTTTTGGGATCGGGATCGGGATTGGCGTTTTTTCGGGATTGGGATTTAGGCCTAAAACATTTGTTTTCAGGGTTTTTTCCTGACATTTCACAAAATGACCCAAAACACCAAAAACAATGATTGCCCGAAACGTTGGATTAAATTGGCATACAAAACAATGCTATAGATTCATTTAGGCACTGCACAATAGGCTGCCTGGCATTGTGATTCACACCACTGTCTACCATATATGCATGTGTATTAACCTTTAACTATGGTAATGGGCACTGTATCGAGTCAATGGTGTTCATGCCCATGAAACAGATATAGAGGGAGGTGGGGAAATGCGCGCTTGCACGCAAAATTCTTGCAAACTGCATACAAAATGTTCCTTAAAAAGTGTCATTTCTGGCACCTTTTGTGGCTGTGAATTTTTCCGGCATCGGGATTGGGGCATTTTTTCGGGATCGGGAGTGGGATTTTCAAAGTCTCACGATCGGGATCTCGGGATCGGGATCGGTCAAATTTTGGGATCGGGATTGAGGTTTCAGGATCGGGGTCGGGACCACAAAGTGTCATATGTATCCAAATCGTATTTTATCACATCCAAATCTTATGTTTTTTTTTGTATCCAAATCTTACTTTTTGACATAATATTTTGATACAAAACCATAAGATTTGAATAAGATAAAATAAGATTTGGATACACATGACACTTTACGGGGTTTTTACATGACAGTTGACATTTTACAGGGTCTTACATGACACGTGATCTTTTTCAGGGTGTTTCACACTTTACATGGTCTTTTACAGGGTCTGGGAGTGGCACCAGGGCTTAGGACTGCCCCTATTTCTATGAATAAAAAGATATAAACTCAAGCAACAACTTAAAAATTTTACAAAAAATATGAATTTTTATACAATTTTACAAAAATTTGCATTTTTATACAATTTTTATTTTGAAATTTTCCATTTGATTTATTTTATTCTTAAATTTTACATTTTATTTTTTTCTGAGATTTTGCCAACCCTGCTCTCATCCGAATATAATACAGAAAATGTAAAACACTTGTTACCCGTACTCATGAGTACATGTGAGTAAATTACTTTTTCTCCAGGAAAATGTAAAATTGGGTACTTTTTCCCTGGAAAATGTAAAAACGAGTAATTTTTCATATGTGAGAGCGAAGGACACTGATTTCCAGTTTTACACTGGAAGACATAATAGATGTACTTTTTTAGTGATAATTTAGTATTTATTTAGAAAAATGATTTGATTTTTTAAAGATTTTCTTATTTTAGGAACAAAAATTGTGATTTTAGCGACAAAAAAATACATTTTCTGTACACATGTACTTTCCAACAGTATGCGTACAGTTGAGTACCGGTACTTTTTTAAAGCATATGTATGTGTTTTACAAAGTAATTGAGTATACGTATCATTCAAGTAAATGTACACACATTTTTACAACTGTGTTGCTATCTAACAACTGAGTGAGTAAAACACGATTTTACCAGTGAATGATTCCCCCCCCCCAATTTTATTAATGTGTCCGAATTGAATGGTATGTGTTTTTTGTCTGATAATTCATTCAATGTGTTTTGATGGGAAAAAGTAAACTGCTACAATTTCTTGTCCATGTAACATGGTTCATATTTACAATCAATTGAAAGTAATGTAGTTGAATTCTTTGACAAAAAAGTCCTCTCTATCTAACCGCCCTTCAAATAACCCCCCCCCCCCCCCCCTCAAAATGGGCTTATCAAATAATTCATTCAGGGAAATATTGGAGGATTTCCAGTGGTTCAGCACACCTGGTTTGCACACCAATGGCCTTTGCATGGCCCATTATCTCTGTGCAGAAACGTCTGGCTGCCTCCCATTCCCCTCCACATTTGTAAAACTCGCACAGCCATGTGTCAATCAAATTCCCTCCTGTCCATCGTGGATCGGGATAGAATGCCTCTGAGGATGTGAGGTTGCATAGTTTATGTGAAGTTAGAAATAATACTTTTTATTTTATTTTTCATATTTATCTATTTTTTTGTTGATAAAATTTTTATGTAGCAACTAGCAGCAATTTAATTCAATTTAAGTTTTTTTTTTTGTGGCGAGTGTAGTAATTTTCAATTCATTTTGGAGTTGATAGTGCTATTTGATGAAGATGGGACATTTTTGTAGATTATAGAGCCACTCCATAAAAATGGCATAATTTTGGAATTGATAGTGAAACTATAGGAATGGCACCATTTTGCAGTTGATAGTGTCACTCAATGAAAGTGGCACCATTTAGGAGTCAATATGCCACTCCATAAATGAATGTCAATTTAGCTCAAAAATTACTCAACTTGGTGACTGTGTAAACACTTACCAACTTGAATACATGGCTTTAGTGCCCATATGCCACCAGGCTCACATGAAACAATTGTGCTCCTCACAGTGTGGTTTCCATCAATTGCATAGTATGTGACACATTGCTGAGTAGCATTATAGCCAACCTATTAGCAGTATTTTTATTCATTAGTGTGTAGCAACAACTATGTCACAGTAGACCCAACTCACCAGAGAATAGTTTCCATCTGCCAGGACTGGGTGATCTGATAGGGTGACATAAGTGTTCCAGAATGTAAGTATGGAAAGTCCATCAGCAGGCTGCTCGTGTGGACAAACTGTGTTGGGAATTTTTCTGCAGAAGTGATAAAAAATACATGCAAATCAGAGTTGTTAAAAGTACTAAACTTCTTCAAAAATACCCCCTTCCCCCATTTGCCGAACTGTGTATACAAACCCCCACCATTTTTCTACATTTGAATGGATACTGTGCATTGATTTAGAACTAAATCTGCCAAAAAATCAAATTTGAGATTTAAAACTAGCTGTTTCTTTGAAAAATAACGGTTTTTTATTAGAATTTCTGTTTCTGTATAAACACTTTTACTTAGCATAAGAAAATGTTTTCAAAAACAGTAATTGCATATACCTATGCATTACTTTCTATTTTCTATTTGGCTCTATTTAAATGTGTTTTTTTTGTAGAATTTTCTACAGTTGTGATATGTGATTTCATATGTAACTATAATCTATCATGTTCATGGAACTGACCACATGACTTGCAAGTATCATGTGGCACCCAGTGGCCATCTCCACCACAAACTTGTGTTGTTGTCATGCATTCAGCGGTGGCATTCATGCTCTGGTTCAGTTTGTCGGAACTACAATTCATATCCACATGTGTTCCTGAGTGAAAAATATGTATACATAATCAGCTGCAATTGGTGTTCAAAATTTAGTAATCTATAGTGTATTTACCTTGTGTGTAATAATTCACACCATCTGCAGTAAACATAACTGGGTTTTCATAAACATTTTCTGGGTAATAATTCACTTCTTCACATGCTGCAATTGTATGAAATGTATTGATTAAATCATATAATATTAACACTTGATTGTCACAAATGTCACCTGCAACACAGAAACTTTCAGCAGTCAGAGGCAGACTCCAAGTCATGTCTGCCTGACACACTGAAATACCACTCCCAATTTCATGTGTATGTGGGTCCAGACATTTTGCACTTTTTATCTTGGATTTTTCTCCCACAACTAAAACTGTGCAATCAAAGGGCCATGGTTGAAGGTTCCCCAAATTCCATTCCAGAATGCACTAATACAAAATGATTTTGTACAGAAAAAAGTTGCAAAATAGCATTGCTACAAGCAGTAATCAAACCAGTGCTTCCCATCTGTGTACACACACAGACACTTTTCTAACGACAGTGTGATGTTGGAAGCTGTGCATGTAAAAACTTGAGGGATTGTGCTGCATTGGCACTTCCCCAACTCTACAATATTTTGCCAGAAACTCAAAGTAGATAAAAAGTTGAGCATCAGGCGTCAACCCTATGCACAAACCAATGCACATCACTGCTGTCTGCATTGAATTGGCCATGTGCAGCATGTATTTCATATTCTGCAGTGACATTTGGCCCCAGTGGTGGCACAATGCAACCTTCATATGGTCAGAAGTATGTGCTACTTCACACAACGTCATTGACTTTACCAATATTGCATAAATTAGACACACCTTTGACCTCGGGAAATTTCTGACAGAATTTTGAAGCTGTATCTACCTTCACAGTGCAGTCAGCAGAGAAACCCAGGCCATACAGGGTGCATTTGGTGTCCTGCTGGCTGTAGGCAGCGCACAGGGGCAGCTGGCTGCACTTCTGCATGCACATGCCATGTCTTGTGTTCTCATGCACTGACAAAATTGACTCTGACCCAGCTTGGCAGGGATGACAAGCAAAATCTGTTTGGAGTTGCCTTGAATTTGGTTCTGTGGTTCAAAACGTTCTGAGTTCAATATTGCAGTTTTTACAAAACAGTCAGTGTGGCAAAACAGACTAACGATACATGTAGAGACTTGGGAGGAGGGCCCCGTCTGTTGCTGAGTGCAACATGCCTCTAAGTAAGGTCCCTGATGTTCTCTTGTGTGACGATTTAGTTGACTCTTTTTACACATGGAAAGCACAACAATCCTTCAGTGCAAATATTGATAGTATCACTATCACATACCTAATGTAAAAAAGTTATTTTTTGACTCATAAAACTTCATCCATTAAATCAGTTTTATGTGAACTATGTGATCAGTTAGTTTTATGTGACAAACTCTGTGCTAAATTATTCCATGGTAAAAGCAATGGACTATTATGGAGGAATATATTAATAGGTAAATCACTTTTTTTATCATACACTACCTTGCAGAATAGTTGAGACTTTTTTTGCTGCATGACTAACATTGTCAAAATTTTGAAATGTTGTGTGTGTACAACATTTGGATACCATTGGTGGGTACCATGGGCGGTCACAGCAAATAATGAGCTCGTGAAGTGCACTGAAGTGGTCTGAAGTGCCCCTTGTGATCACACTTCAGAGCCTGATCACGCCTGATCACCAGGCACTTCACTGCCCGTGATCACACTTCAGAGCCTGATCACGCCTGATCACCGTTCGAATGCACTTCACTGACACTTCACAGATTTGTTTACTAAATTGTTTACAGAAATAAAAAATCAGAAATTCGTGAAGTGCGTTGAAGTGCCTGCGAGCATCTGCGTGAAGGCACTTCACCGCAGATCACGGCAGATCACCAGTGCATTTTTTGCTGTGGGTGGGCTACATGTGTCCAGGATGACTGCTCCTTGACTTCATATATATGTATATATACTTAGTGCAGTAACATATTCATTCAGTTTCTTTGTGTTTCAGAATAGTTGAGACTTTTCTTGTTTTGGGCAGTAGCTGCCCAATCTCTTATTTTATAGTGGTTATCCAATACCTAGGTTCATTTTTGAACAAGATTTACAATATGGTGGATGTCCACCAGTGTTGCTGTGCTGTGTGCACAGCAAGGAACATTCTAAGCATAACAGCATATGTTGGACGGTTGCATGTATTGATCTCAGCTGCAGTTTTGCATTCATTGCCAGCCACTCAGAAATGTGGGTGGGCATACTAGTCAGTAGGGCTATTTGGTGTGTAAATTTGAGGTTTTGGCTTTGTTCTATTGTGGAAAAAAGTTGGCCCGACTGAAATGTGAAATGTGAGTATTTAGTATGGAAACATAGTGAAAGTTTGAAGTTCTATAACTTTCAACTACAATGAGATATTGGAGAAAATTTGTTGCCATATGAGTCATCTTTGTCTACAGTATTTTATAGCATGTTCAAACACAAAAATGTCATACTGAAAGCCCCAGTCAAAATGCATAAAACATTAGACACCACTGATAAGTCTGAAGTGTCATAACTTTTGCTTGGAATGATATATTGAAAAGATTAAAAAGCCAGATGAATGCTGTTTGTCCATAGTATATGATAGAATGTTCAAAAAAAAAATTTATATTGAAAAACATGGTCAAATCCAGCTAATGAATATAGACATCACTGATTTAATTTCAAAAATAGAATTTTCAGGTTGTCCTGATCATTTTAATTGTTCAATGACACAAATCGGCCCAGAAATGGCTGAGTTATTAAGCTTCAAAGTCAATCATTCAGATCTGCCAATTTTTTATAAAACACCTTTTTATATACCCATCTTATCTCAGGACTGGGGGATTATTCAAGCAATCAAAAAAATTTGCATATAGCCTCAACATAAAACCTCAACATACCCGAACAGAATTTAAATTGGACAAGTTATAACAAAATGGGAAGCAACAAAAGTGTGGTGGACCCTCAGCCTCTGTTTCTCTATGGGTGAAAAGTCTCAACTATACTGCACGGTAGTGTATTTGATATTGTATTCATTAACTATATGGATTAGAATTCAGTGCAAGGTGTGCTGTCAATATAATACAATTTCTGGCATATTTTCACTATGTTTATAAACAATGTACCAATTTACACTTTCTACAATTATTGGGGATTTCATCAACTGGCTCGTGCAGTGTGTGGTCTTGTGTATGCCAGGCATTTTGAATTTGTTGGTCAGAGACACTAGGAAAATAACTGCCCTCCTGTGAATGCCATTGCCATCCAAGATAATCATCTCTGTATGTGTAATCGAGCAGGTCTGTTGTGTTTCTGTGCAAGGCCACCCTGACCTGCTCTGTCTCATTGAATTTCTACATCCATTTAAATGGTTATTTTTGTGGTATTTTCTGCATAATTACATAAACTATGCCCATTATGACACTAAGTGCCAATCACAGCCAAATTGCTTTAGCATCTGTTTTTCAAAATAACTGTGTCTGCATGTATAAACTTGAAGGTTCTGTTGTTTTCACCTCTGTCCTCTAAATATCACATCAGACACAGAAAGGCACATGTTCATTTTTCCATGGTGATGAAATAGGCTGATTGGCACTTTATGGAATCTTGGTGCATGAATTTAAGTTACCCACCTGTAGTAGTGCAAAGACAGCAAGTCTAACAGCTTCACTCTGCACAATGGCCAGCTGCCAGAAGTGCACAGAGTCAGCCAGCTGGAAGGAGCTCCAGGCTTCTGTCCAGTTCTTGCCTGCCCCATCCACTGTCCAGCACAGACCAACATACAATATTGAGTTGGCCCCACAGTGTGGAGAAGCTGTCACTGCTGTGAAGTTGTTTTCGCTTTCACATTTCACTGCTTTTTATTTTTATAGTAAGTGGCTTTTCTTTTACATTTGGGTGATGTTTGTTGTGATTCTAAAAATGTCTGAAGATTTATATTTTTCAAAAAATATGAGTATACAATAAACTTATTTTAAAAAATTGCCCTAGCTTTTCTGGAAACATATGTGTATTTATTTTATGAAAATAAATATGGAAACATCTCTCATTTACATTTTCTCTGCATTTTTTCAGAGTGATTTTATTTGTTGAGAGATTTTCTGAGATTATATTTAATTATATTTATTTTATAAAAAACACCTATTTTTCAGAACACTAGTTGTCACTCACTATTTACACCATTAGAATTTATGCCCATACATGGTGCACATTTCAGGCCAAATATAGTCAGCTGCAGCACAGTGGCAAGCAACTTGCACATTTTTTCAGTAAACATGTTTTGTTCTCCTTGAACAGGTCTACCTTTTAGGCAGAATATATGTTCACATGTGTAAATATTTGTCCACTTATAAATATGTAGTAAGTAGGTTCCATTTGTTTTACCTTTGCCTCTTTATTTGACAGCAACACATTACATTAATGTTGAATATTATTTCATCCAACATGGGATACATTTCTGTGTCTTTGAGATTGGTTGCTATTGGTCACCATCACTTAGCGAGATCCTGAAAAACTGGCTAAAGCCAATAAAAAAGTAGACGCTGCACCCATAAAATGCTGACTTGAGTGCACAAAAGAAATACTTTGCCAGATTGAGATTGAGCTCCAAAAACGCGGTATATTATTTACTGTGCCACATTGAAATTGAGCTCTGAAAAGAAGTACCATATTTTAACTGAAAGGTATATCATGTTAGCATTTTATGGGTGCAGCATCTACTTTTTATTGGCTTTAGCCATTTTTTAAGGACAGATGTCTAATGGAGCGACATGGGCCTAAAATAAACTTTACGTGGGTCCTGCAATTATGAAAATGCCAACCTTTCAATAAATTCCATTAACTGTACACAATACACTAAAATCTAGCACATCCCACCTGAATAAAAAACAACCATTTTTTAGCACCACTCCATAAAAATGGTGCCATTTTGGAGTTGAAAGCAACCATTTTGGATTGGATAGCACCACTCCATAAAGTTTGCACCATTTTGGAGTCAATATAGCGTTTGGCTTAAAACAGGTTAGGGTAAATTGCCATGACTGAATTGGCAGAATTGTTAGTTTACACAAATTTTTAGTCAGTAAATTTTTAGTTGACATATCTATGTAGTGTTTGTGCTTACAGAGTAACGCATAACCCTGTGTGCACATGTTACATTTTTTTTTGTCAAATAAAAATAATGCTATAACTTATGTAGGTAATTTAATATGGTCTTTTGCATGGATCAAACAGGAAACTCAGGAAATAACATCCTGCATCATTTTTCACTTTTTATCTTTAACACAAATGCTTTTGCAAATGTTTGTATTTGCGAAAAATGCAAATGGTGGACTAAGTTTTGCCCACCAACCCAAAATTAACCAAATGTGTCAACTTAATGTTCAGCTGACACACGAATAATTTTGTTGCTGTGTCAACTAGTGTGTGGGCACCGATAGCATTGAAAAAATCTCTGGGAGATTTATATTTCAAAAATCTCAGAAAATCTCATAAAATACAAGATTTTCTGAGATTTATATTTTTCCACGATTTTCCAGAGAGATTTAATTATATTTTCTCTGATTGAGAAAATCTCTCTATAAGAACATGTGTGATGCATTGATTTTGAGAAATGATTGAATATTCAGCTGAAGAAATAAACAAAGGGCAACAATTTTAAATGGCTAAAAGTGAACATTTGGTGAATAGTGAATAATTGCTGGGTGGTGTAATATTTTTAGAGGTTCCATGGCTGGAATAATTTAGCAGCATTCACCACCGGCTATTTCTCATTTCATGCTGGTTATACTGTGTTGACCAGAGTGGTTAAAATACTATATAAAAGTATATTGAAATGTAAAGTATATTTTTTTACTCACCTATTGAGTATGTGAATAGTTCATGTGCTTTTTACCTACCTATGCTTATATTAACCTTTTTGGCTATTTTCCTCCTTTTTAGGTTTTTCTCCCCTTTTCCTTTCTATAGCATGAAAAAGCCTATATGAAGAAGTCTATCCAAAGTACACTTTCTGTATTCATTTTTCTGAACTTTTTGACACATGAACAAATATGCAGATCCTCAATATGTGGAACATCTATATCAGCAAAACCTACAGCAAAACCTATATATGATAAGAAAGCCCTGTTTTCACATCAAAATGCTGTAAAATGCAACTTTTTGTAAGAAAACTTGAATTTTTACGAAAAAACTTGAGTCTTTACTGAAAAACTTGAGTCTTTACCAAAAAACTTGAGTTTTTACAGGAAAACTTGAGTTTTTTCAAAAAAATATGAAATAAAACACGGAAACTCAAGTTTTTCATGAAAAAACCCCTCAAAACACAGGTATTCATTTTTGGAAAACTCAAAACACAGAAAGTGTTTTTTTCTAGAGAACTTACCCATCGTTGGACATGTCTCCGCGTCCAAGTAACCTTATTGGATACTTTACGTATTGTATGTTCAAACGAGAGTATTAGCGACAGGAAATGGTCGCCAATGGCGACCCGACAGGTCAAGTTGGCACATGTATGTGAACTAGTATTTATGTGTCAACTCAGATTTCGGCTTCACGTGTAGCAGTGCAATCTGATCTCCAATGCACTTGCCGTAATATTTATTTTTCGACATTGCCGCAAGTGCATAATATGGAGACACGACATTTTTCAACTCTGCGACACGTGACTAAATCTGAGTTGATACAGATCAGTCGACACAAATGTGTCAACTAGTCTGCGGGTAGGGTGTCAACAAATTTTTTTACGGAAAACGGAAACGGAAATTTTTTTGCACTAGCCGGAAAACGGAAAAATATTTGCACTTGCCAGAAACCGGAAAGAATTTTGCCTGCGGAAAAGCGGATACGGAAAAATTTCTGCACTTGCCGGAAAACGGAACGAAAAATGGAAAAAAAATTGCCTGCGGAAAGCGGAAATTTGACACCCTATCTGCGGGTAGTTAATGAATGGGGAATGTGTTTCGTCAAACGTTCAGAATCATTCATGGTGTTCCGCAAACGTTACTTTTTCTGATCGCATTAGATTGGTTTCACCACAATCGTGAAATTGTTGCAATGTGGCTTTATTTATTTAAATATGGTAACGTTCAAAGTCTAAATATGTATATTTTTTTGCATATATACTACATTTTTCATGACTACTGCTACATCGACATGTCCTTCCCAGAATTGCGACTGGTGTTTTTAAAACTTTTTTGTTTTGGTTTTCAAATGCAAGCATGAAAACAGAAATCGAAACCCACTAATTACAAGTGTTTTTTGCAAGTGATACCCACCAATCACGTGACCTTCACTTGACAGAAAAAGACGTATAAGTCTACGACGAAGTCTAGGTATAAGTATACAATTCTATAAGTAAAAACTTCAAGCAAAAAAGTTGCGAAATTTATCACTTTATTTGGCTTTATCACAACCGAACTCTAAAACCTACACTTCTATAAAAATCATCACATCTCTTCAAACTTGACCACCTCGGATTTCGGATGCTCAATGGCCCATTTGATTTGAATCGTCTCATTTTGGCCAGGGTCCAAATTCAATGTCCATTCGAGAATGTTGTCTTTGTTCAACTTGTAAGGCGCCTTGTCTGCGTCAGAGCGATGCATTTCCGGACGCATCACGACAATCTGAGGGAATATAGTGTGGTTTAGAGTGGCGATGGCTGGTGTCATATTTAATTGTCATTTTTTAAAGACGTCATATTTTAAAAAAGGACTTAATTTTTTTTAAAATGACAGGGTCGTTAAAAATGACGTTTTTAGCCATCCCTATCTTAGAGACAAAATTTTGTTGAACTTTTGACAGCTACTTTGTAACCAATTTCTGCCAAACGCTGGCAAAATGGCGCCGAGAAAAAGCGCCAGGCGCCAGGAAAAACTCGCGCCGTTATGAACTCTACGATGGGGCCAAATGTTGCGTCGAAAGCCAAGGGCGCCACAGCAAAATGGCGCCACGGGGCGGTTCCATCACAATTAGCATTGAAAAAATCTCTGTGAGATTTATATTTAAAAAAATCTCAGAAAATATAAGATTTTTTGATATTTATATTTTTTCCACGATTTTCCAGAGAGATTTAATTATATTTTCTTTTTGAGAGATATTCTGAGATTTTTAAAAATATCAGAAAATCTCTCAAATTCTGATATATATATTTATTTATATTTTTTCCAGGTTTTTTGAGAGAGATTTAATTATATTTTATCCTTGAGGGATTTTCTGAGATTATATTTAATTATATTTTCCAAAAATTGACGATTTTTTTCAATGCTAATCACAATTTGTGACCTATCATGACTGAACACTATAAACGTCGTTCAAAAAATTGTTGTACCTCTAACCTCACACACTTTACAATGAAATCTACCATATACCATCTGAATTGAAAAACAATATTCGATTTTTTCTTATACCATCACATCTATCTCACTGAGTACCATGTAGAATTTTTCACGAGGCTTAGGTTCAGAATTCTAACCAACCCTCATTTTCTCCTCCGTGCTGAGTGGAATTTGCTCCAAAATGCGAATGGTGACCTTGTCTTTCCTTGTATTTTTCACTTCAATGTCCTGCTCCTTCACGGTGGCGCTGTATTTGGATAAAAGGCCAGTTTCCTCGTGGAAACGCTTCGCTGGCTTGTAGTCGATCTGAAGGGGGATAAACAAAGTATTTATTTACTTGCGTTAATTTTTGTGGTATATTATGCGAAACTTGATATATTTACACTTGTTATAAATGACCGAAAAGCGACAGAAAACGTGGTGCTAAAGATTTTTTGGCTACCTGAACGTCCACGAGGGTTGGGACGATACACAGCAAATTTTTTGATCTGATGATGATTTTGATGCGATTTTGTATCATCATCGTGTTTCATATCATATATACTAGATGACTTGACGATATCAATGTTTGATATTTTTTCTGAAACACGATATTCGATATCGATATGGACGCTCGATATCGATATTCAAAATATGATATGAAAAATAGTCGATATTCAATACGACATATCCCCACAACCCTAACGTCCACATACTTACCTATGCAATACTGAATATGCAGAACCATAACTACGACAACGCAGTTCAGTGTTAAATGGTTAATGTTGGAATACTTTTTTGCGCAAAGACATAATGCATTCAGATTACCATCGGTTCAAATCTTCTCACTTAAGGTTTTTATTTTGCAAATTTGGTCTTGCATATAAGATTATGAGCCAGTCTGTTTTAGTATAGCAGAACGAAACCAAATCTATCAAACCTTGACAGCAGAATCAGTGCCCAAAGAACAGGAAAACTCCTCTCCAGGAGACACAGATTTCAGCGAACTCTGCAGTGATTTACATGTATTTTTAACCAATTCCAATGTAACTTCAGGGCATTTAGCAGTATAAAAAGGAACCTTTGCAACAAAACTGTTGTCCAAGAAAACAGAGGCGGGGCCAGCGAGCAGCGGGTAATCACTTGTGTTGGTCACCTGCAAGTGGACTGCGTATATTTATTTACCTGGTGCCACTCATAGATGCTGTAAATGCCTGTAAAATGTGAAATGTCATGCGAAGTGTCAAAAGTCATGTAAAATGCCCTGTAAAATGTCAACTATCATGCACTGTGATAATTCATATAAAATTCCCTGCAAAATGTCAAGTGACATGCAAATTGTAAAACGTCATGTAAAATTCATTGTAAAATGTCATGCAAGGTGTCAAAAGACATGTAAAATGCTCTGTAAAACGTAGTGTCATGCAACGTGTGAAAAGTTAGGTATGTAAAATGTCATGCAGTGTCAAGTCATGTAAAATTCCGAGTATAATGTCAAATTTTCTATTCTAGTTAAAAAAATTATACAGTGTATTTTACATGGTCTGAGATCGGCCCCAGATGCCCAACAACACTTACCAAAAATGTCACAAAATCCAAAAAAATGTCACCTTCGCTTTCAAAAAGGCGTGCGCACTCTTGCAGGGGACGCTTTCGTGCTCGAACATGGGCTTGAAGTCGATCACGGTCACGTTGACTTTGTGCGAAGTGTTGTCGGATGGAATCGTCGTGGCGCGGACGATATCGAAAGTAGTGTTGATCACTGATTCGGATACCTGTGGGAAACATATGGTTAATGTTTTGTGGTATTTCTCTTAATAAAACGACATACACATAAAAGGGCATCTCGAATTGAGACACAAAATGTGACAAGCCCGTTTGTCTAAAACAACGTCGTTTGCGTTCGACAACAATTTTGTCACTTAACTTACACGTTTTTACCACTTACCACTAGGGTTGGCAAACGACGTTTTAATAAATAAAAAATTTAAAAGGCGATCTCGAATCTCATCTAAATATCAGATGTGATTTTGGAGTTAATCCAAATTTGAAAAAAAATAAATCAATTTTTGTAAAAATAGGTGCTCTAGAAAATCCATTTTTGCACTTTGTTTGGCACTCGGACACTTTCGGAATTGGTACTAAAATGATTTTTTTGTGGTGCCATGAAAACACAACAGATGAACAACCGGTAATGGAACAGTGCAGATGGAAAACAGGCAAATATGGTGCACTGCCGCTTCTTGAAAACTACGCCAAAGCAAATAACAATTCCCCCGCTTGAATAGTTCCCCCTCAAAAAGTCTAACAAAAAATAATTCCACAGGGGAATTATTCGAGCAACTACGGTATATAAGTGCCCATTGGCTACCATACCACCTGCATTCTCTCGTGTTCAACTTTTTCCAGAACTTCTGAAAAGCTATCATCGAGTATATCATCTCCAGATTCGGAACTCTCAGCGTCAACTCGATTTCCAAATCCAAAAGCTTCGCTGGCGGACTTTTTGCACTTTTTCATGAAACCCATATTTTTAGCCCTGAGCAAATTTTTACAAAAAAATTAGTTGACGCTAAATGTGGCTGAACTGGGAGAAAACACATTGGACTGGGTTCTGCGGGCGATATTTTTTGATACCCATATTCTGAATATTTATGTAAGTACCCAGTGATGGGAGGCGAAAGGCGCAATTTTTCGCAATTTAACTTCACACACAAAATTGTTGTGAAATGCAATTAGGTATTATATCTACAATTCGCCAAAGGTTGCTGCTATCCACATGTGGTTTTTGTCCGGCAGACATTTTACACAGCGCGGCAGGCCATCATCGCTAAACACCTGCTTAATTGAAATATCAGCTGCCACCAATGGTCCTAGACAAGCTAGTTGACAAAGACACCAGATGTCAACTGGTTCCCATCCAAATTCAAAGCTCGCTGTCCAGTAACACTACGCATATTTGTATGTACACATATAGCACACACACGACATATTTTATAGACACTACAACTACGTACAGCTATATTTGCAACATGATTGAACACTATTGCATTTGAAAGTCGTTCGTCGGATCGTTTGGGGTGGGTTAACCCCCCCCCCCCCCCCCGAGGGGGGGGGGGTATTTCGAGGGGGGGGGGGGTAATTCGAGGAAGTACGGAAGTCAGTACTCGAGTATACGTACTTTTTGAGTAAACGTACATACGTATTAACAACTATGGTAGTGTGTACGGTTATAATAAAGTGGACCCCCGGGTACTACAACCTTGTCTCCAATATAATAAAGTGGACCCCCAGGTACTACATCTTCATCCTTATGGGCCAAATAGCAACACCTTGGACAATGTCTATACTCGCCAGAACTCTCAATGATGCGCTCATGCAGCCCATCCTGCCTAATTACGCCAAAGGTACAGCACCTAACGGGGGACTTGGTTACCTTTTGCACGCGTGGAACGACAAACGATGGCAACACGCCAACATAATGATCGCACAGCTCCGACAACTCAACAAGCGGCATAATGTCCACTGGACGATCAACAATTGCCCTACGAGCCCTATGCTTGGCGCGTGCGCGGGAATCCTGTCTGCCAAACTTCACCAGCTTGGTGCCTTTCGACCTAGCTATTCCGAAGGACGTAGGCTTCGGAACTTTTCGGTCTACTTGGTTGCCACAGCTAACAAAGTCCGGTTGCGCAAATTGCAAAAGCTTGCGGCTAATCACGTGCGGCTGTAATTTCCCTCTCTTACCCACCAAATACCAAAGGTTTCTAGGCTGCACAACTTTCTTCAGCCTTTCAGCAGTTCTCTCAGAAACACCACAAATTCCGGGCTCAATAAAAGCTGGCTCCATGATCAAGTGATCAAGTAACCACTGCTGAGAAGCATCACAAATCACTTCGCCACTGGGCAGAACAGAATCAATAACAAAATCGCCAGCGCCCTGGACCTTTTCCGCATACGTGGCCCTTCGCTGAATTTGAAACATTTCCGACACGGGTTCAAAACTATCAAAAACTGGGCCCAATTCCAAATCATCAACCTCCCAGAAACCTTCAGAACTTGGCGCACTTTCAGAAACAGAAACAAGATTCGCCCACGCTTCAAAAACCGACAATTCGACCTTATTTGAATGCAAGCAAACAAAGACGACTTCCATCATGATTCACAAATTAGAATTAGAAATAATTAGATCCACTAGCTGGAATGAGCCAATAGATTAAGTAGAGAATAGTTGCACCGGAGTAAGCTTGAATTACACTAATTGGATTTCTCGAATAATGTTGCAATTAAAGTTTCCAAAGTATTTTAAATATTTCCAATTTACCTTTCCACTTTCCAATTCAAAACATTTAACATAAAAATGACTAAATAACACTCAGGGTCATGAAAGCTAAACCAGACAGGTGAGGATAGCAGTACGATGCACTGGTAAGAGACCACACAAGACCAGGTACTTAAATCCTAGCTTGGCACAGCACCACTATCAAAAAGTAATCTACGACGACGTAGCACAACTGTTTGGGCCCTTACGAAAGCCTAGAGCGAGTCAATAGGTGTACAGCCTACTTCAGCTTATACTACGCCTAAAACAAGTCCACAGAGGTCCAGACGTACAGTAAGCATCACAGATGGTGGGTTCTCCCCATACAACACCCTATCTTAGCTATACCGGCAGCTCCGTGTGGCCACTCCTGCCCCTGTGAACCTAAATGTCACCGTGCAGAGGGAAGAGAAGGCCTATGCCAGAGTTAGCAGAGAATGAATAACCAAGGGTAGGCTCATTTCAGCTGGTAAATCACTGACTTAGTAATTAGAAATTGGATTGAATAGACTGATGATAATCACAAGATTGGGGCTCTCTTTTATGGGTTTGAAGTGCCCAAAACTGGTTTGCAGCTGGGCGGAGCCAACCAATCACGAGAGTGCATTTGAAAGTGTAACCAAAATAAGTGACCTCAGCTGAACAGAGCCCTGTACCACAAGGGTTATTTTTTAATGGAACAAGGGAATGGTGACTTGACATTCAGGAACACCTTTCTTCTGGCACTCAGCCAGCTAACAAAACCACTCCTGGAACTGTGCCAAACTAAGAAATAACCACCTACAGTAACCTACCGAATGTAAACGCACAAACTAACAGCTTAAAAGTACCTAAACTGAGTGAGACTCTCAAAACTAGACGTGACATAATTAAAAACAAGCCGGGTGAATCCACAGGCTACTCGAAAACTGCAAACAACTGCAAAAGGACCAAAAAAACACAAAAACAACCGTGTTTGCCCAAACGTGAGCTCGTCCAAACCAGCGTACCAATCGACTGACGCGAAGTAAACACAAAGTGCAGAAATGCAAACACAGAAACAAGTGCGAAACACAGAAATAAATGCGAAGCGTAATTACAAATCACGAAAACACATGCAATTATCACAAACTAAAGGGGGGGGGGGTTAGGTGAGTAAGTACATGTGAACAAATACACATAAATACACAATCATTCACAACCCGCGGCATCTACCGCGCACCTACAACCTAAACCTACTCCTACACCCTACAAAATCACAAAACTCCTCCCTGTGGCAGCAATGGCTACGGGATATGTGCCAAATTACACACAAAAACAGCCTTTTTGGCACTCTTCCAATTTCCCTTGGGATTGGCCCGTCTCTACTCCGAAGGACGTAGACTTCAGGAGCTATCAAGGCCGCTCCCTATTTTTACTATTTTTGACTTAAGGCACATATCCCTCCAGAAGGGGTGACCCGTCTCTACTCCGAAGGACGTAGGCTTCAGGAGCTATCGGGGCCATCCCTTCCGGTGGCCACTCCCACCAAAAACTCTGAGCGGCCGAAGTCTGTCGCTCCGCGGACGTTCCGGCGGCCAACGCTTTCGACGCTCGCGGGGACTGGGTAGGGGTAAATTTACAAGCTTTGAGCGATAAACTGTCGCCAGAATACGGCGACAGCGCTTAGCCCCCTTCGAAAATACACTAGGTGCCGTTTTCAGAAAGTTGGCACTCGGCCAAAAGTGGCCGATCCGATGCTTTTACAAAAATCCCCAAAACACCCAAAATCCCCCTCTCCCGGGTTCCGGCAGTCGGCGGCCGTCAAATGGCGGCGGCGCGGCGCTGTCGCGGCCGTCGGAATTGTTCGCCGGCGCTCGTTTGGCCGCCACACTCGGGGAACACAGTTTTCACTCGGCGCTGCTTTTCTTTTTAGTGAAAGCGCCGTAAGTTTCACGAAATTTAGGTTTCATTCCCGGGGATGTCGAATGACGTCACCCGCCCTTTTCACGACTAGAAGCGGCTAATTAAGCCGTTTGTGCCAATTAGGGCCGGCGGCATAGCGCCATCGATGTACCGTTCCATGGTAATTCGCGCTTAATCACCGTCCCAGAGGCGTAGGTCTGGCACTTTGGTGATCTGGCGCCAATTACCATAGCTGGCGTTCGTTGCGCCGTAAGTTCCCTATAAGTTAGGTTCCGTATAGGACGGCGTCGTAATGACGTCACTTGGCCCAAAAGGGGTCAATATGGCGTCCCAGGCGACTAAAGCGCCATAATTAAGGTCTTAGTAGCGTTAATTGACGCTGGGTCACCGTCCCAGAGGCGTAGGTCTGGCACTTTGGTGGCCCGCCATCAGTTCTCGCATTACATACTATACCGACCTTTTGAGCGCTGGCCCAGCGCGAACAGGCATTACACTTCCTCCCCCCTTTTCTAAAAGCACGGGCTGGTCAGCGCAGCAGTGGCGAGAAGGGTGTTATATACTGTTTTCAAGGAACTGTCGAGACTGATGTTGATATTTCATGTATTTAAAGCGTTGCGGTGTATTGCAGGTGGATGTTTAAAGTACATTACAATTGCTACGAGATCGCAAGTGGAGCCCTGGAAAATACGCAAACATGTGCACTGGAAGCACCCTAATAAAGCGTCGAAACAGAATCTAAAATTATGGCAAGAAAAATTTTAAAGGCAGAATCGTGAGAACCGTAAATGAGACCATAAGACAAGTGGAGTGCCACTAAAAATAAACTAAACGCGACTAAATTGAAACAGCTACAAGGCTAGAAAATATTCACAACAACACGAAATACAACAATTCACAAAAGGGATCCCGGTAGAAAACATTCAGCTAGCAATTCTCAGTCTAATCGCAGCGCAAAAACAATGACATTTAATCTTGGTGGCACAAGCGCAACTGCTAATCAATTTCGCGGTTAACTTCACAAAGCACATGGCTCAAACGGTTTACCTCCACACAATTACCAGAAATCGCCGTGCGCAACTGATTAACTGCGCTTACTAGAAGAAAATTTTGAAAAGCGACATCAAGACATACACAATGGGTGCTTTGGTCAGTCCCAGGGACGTAGGCTTGGCACTTTAGACCGCTGCACCCAATTTACACTCGAAACTAAAACAGTACACGTCGTGGTTCACCTGTACCATAGTAAAAGAATGATAGCGAATACAAAAATAGCTTTCAACAAATATTGTGTTGGAATTACTACGGTTGGCCTAAAGCAGAAAATAATACTCAGCGCAGCATTGTAGCCAATGGCATTTAAAATTGTAACTTAATATCTACAAAATTGCCAGTTTGTTCCAGAGTAATAGTGATAGGAATACTATTGGAATTAATAACTCGCGTGGTCACATGCATGGGAGGGCCGACGGAAAGATGTGGGTCATAAGTGAAATCGGTTGGTGAAATCGACGGCTCCCTATTCGGTAGGCAGTGGGCCAGTACTTGCATTGGGGTGCCAGCGCCATGGATTTGACATTGTTGGATCGGTGCCACATGGCCAGTTACTGCCAACAGTGGCTGGTCATTCCCAAAAGCCGTGCTTCCCCACAGAAGGACAGACTCACTCACGCTGAAAGGAATTTTGGTCATTGCACACAATTTTTACACTGAACCCATGACAATTCTCACTTTTCGCGACGGGGATCTTGCCAGTCAAGCACACGTTGAAGTGGCTGGGTGAGCCGCATTTCTCCAGCGGTCACACGCATGACAATTTCATTGTCTCCTTGGTACATAAATTCATGGAAATTTATATTTGGTGAACCAGTCATGACAGACATTGTCAAGCAATGAGTATGGCCAGCATTTTGATTTTGATCCATGGTGAAGAAAGATAGATGCAGAAAAATGTTTCCTGTGCAAAAATATTCCATTAAAGTTTCAAGGAAAACATGAGAGAATTTTGGAAAAAACATAAGGATTGAAGTGAAACTGAACTAAACTGTTTTCCACTAATATGGCCATTGTGTGGCTGCAAAATTTTGTTCCCAGCCATAACCAGCAAAAATTATTGGTGATTACTTTAAATGTGGGAAGCAAAAAGTCTTTATCCAGGTGGCTGTTTAAAAGAAAGTGTTCAAGGTCACTAGAGTTTTAAAGAAAACTGTGTGCACAAAATTCCATGAGTCCAGTCCAAAATAAATACACAATGACCGGGGACCGTCCTGACATTTCTAAATACACATGTAAAGCCAGGGGCCCTCCTCAATGTGACCACGCGGTTTTGTTAAGCACAAATTTAATAAAATACGAAAGCGGCATAGGACGCAAAGATACTTGTTCGCAGCGATACTCAATATGTTTGAGGTAAAAATATTTAAAACAACTGAAACATATGCGGTGTGAAGAAACACAAATATTACCTTGCCTCTGGGTCCAGGCCATGGGGTAGTCCCAGGGACGTAGGCTTGGCACTTTAACCCCTCAACCTGGCCCTCAGAGACGTGATACCAAAAATATGTGCAAAGTTGCAGTCAAAAATAGAAAAATTTCCCTTTTATTTAAAAGAGAGAGTTTGGTGTGTGTGTGTCGGCACCAACCCCAAGGGCGTAGGCTTGGCGCTTTAGGCACCAACCCACACACACCGCGCCCCTATAAATTACTACTCATCACACCAAAAATGAAAATGGCAACTCAAAATTGACAAGAATAGGGAAAAAGTCCCAAATGCGGAAGAAATGGCAGAAAAATGCGCAAAAATTAAGAATAAAAATCGCAACGAGGCAGACGATGTGACTATTAAATCCTGAGATCATTTAGTTTATTTCCTGAGGTTATTTAACCCTATTTTACGCACCACAACGCTACACGGCTGGTGACAATCCCAAGGGCGTAGGCTTGGCACTTTAGGCACCAGACCGCATTGCGAAGTGACACTGTTTCCGAAAAATAATTGATTACAGTTGCTGGTTTCAAGGCATTTGGTTGAATTGCGCAATCCAATGCGGTTAAAGGGCGAAACAAATGATTGTCAATTTGAAAAGACCAGCGATACCATGCCGTGTGCCACCAGTGACAGTCCCAGGGACGTAGGCTTGGCACTTTAGCCACCGACGGCACATTACACGATAAAGCTGTCACCAAGGGTATAATATTCTGGCGACTATGTGGTTGGCCTTAGAATAATCCCAGGGACGTAGGCTTGGGACTTTAATTCACCAGTCAGCCATCATAGTGCGCATGCAATGCAAGAAAAAGAGCCCTTTTATTTCAGAAATAAGTAGCGTTTGACGATTACGCAGCTGTGTGAGGCTTTAAAACAGTGACCTCGTCAGTACGCCGCCGTGCAGTGCTGGTGTCAATCCCAGAGACGTAGGTCTGGCACGTTAGACCTCAACACCGCATTGCGCCGTCATGGCAAGGATAACTGCATAGTTAAATTTCAATAAATCTGGCATCGCCATTGGATAATCCCAGGGACGTAGGCTTGGGACTTTAATCCTCCGGCTTAATTCGCTCATATAAAAGTATAGCCATCAACACAGTTGTCACATAAAAACAGTCAGAAATCGAGGGGTTGGGTGTATTTGCGCCGAGACAATCCCAAGGACGTAGGCTTGGCACTTTAGTCCCGACACCCATACACCGCGCTCCTCTATGTCTGATAGATGCTACTTGGTGCGAGCCTGGCGCAGGCGATGCACCCTGCGAGCTGCCTTGTTTGCGCCTCGCGGCACATTATGCTCGCGTTCAATCACTGCAAGTTGTGGGATAGGGCGCTGGCCCAGTTCCACCTGCTGTCCGATCGCAATGGCTGGATCTTGGCCTTGAACAAACTGCACCGTCATGATAGTTGGCGGAATTTCGTTGTGGTTATACCGCCGCACCGCCCTGCACCGTGCGATTCTATCCACGAGTGCAGTGGACAGTGGTTGGAGCAGTCGCGGGCGTTGGACGGCGCCTCTGCATTTAGCAAGAACGGACATCGCCAATTCGTTCAGGCTCAGAACAGGCCACGGACGCTGTGCGGGTTCACACGCTAACTGCTCCGCCATTGTCATATGCAACCGTCCCAGCCAGTTGTCACCCCACGTTTCTACGTTTGTCCAAAGAGTCCGGTCGTTCATACCTTGCTTAATACCCCAGAACGGGTCGTGCGGGCTCGCCTCGATAAAAATCGAATCGGGGTTGTTGACGAGGGCGTTCCGGTAGGCCGGGCAGGTCGCCAGCTTGAGTCGCAAAACAGCGTGCATGGCTGCGACAGCAAGGCCACAGTTGTGCCACTCCCGCTGTTTCTGTTTCCAGCCGGCGATTCTACCCTCCCTACGCCAGGACGTCATTTGAGACTTGCAGCGACTAGGCTCCGAGTGTCTGAGCAGGGGCACAATTAAGTCGTGATCCCCGCTAAAGATCAACTGCAGAATGTGATACAAGTGCTCAGATGACGGCACGTACAGATCACCCATTAGTGGAATAGGGGCACTAAAAAAGTTTCCCAACGGACTATCTCCGGAGAAGAATAGATACGCGTGGTAGTCGCCGATCGATATCGTACCCACGCCTGCATGCACGTCCGGTCTTCCCAAGCCGGGACTCCCGTCCAGTGCAAGCAGCCGGAGGATATACAACCGAAAGTCGAGCCAACGGCCTAAAGATGTGTTCAGCACGGGTTGCAAGACAAGGTCAGAGGGTCTCTTAACAGTCGCACACATGATCTTCGCACGCAACAAGAAGGCCGTAAACTTGTCCTGAGTCTCATCAAGCATCGTCCGCAACTGGTCCAGATCAGCTTGCCGCAGTCGGTCTTGCCATCTGGCCCAGGTTCGTGGCGCTTCGGGGAAGCGCACGCAATATGCCGCCCACTGTTCGTTTGAAAGCACCAACACGCGCAGGAGTTCCCGCTGTTTGCGCCAGAACGACAGCCAATTCAAGATACACCTAGTCAGTGTCGTATTCATGCCGCCGCTAAAGTAGCGGTATCCTATTGGCAGCACAGGCCGTACCTCCTCCGAGTCGGCGAAAACGTTGGGCGGCACAGGCACTTCCAAGGTCAAGGGCGGTTTGTCGCTGAAGCTGTCAAGGAAGAAGCGCAAAGTACGTCCCGCATTAGAGGTGTACCGAGATTCGTCCAAGCTGAGGCTCATAAGCATCTCAGCATAGAGGGGGCGGAGTGGGAGGGGCACGCTTTCGACGTGTGACCTCTCCCAACCGGGCGCGTACGTTTGCTCCGGCTGGAGCCACTCGCTCATGGGCCTCCTCAACGGGTGTCGCGGGGACCAGTCAGGGTCATAATGCCCTCTACCCCTCGCGACGGCCACTAAGCGCGCGCGTTCAGCCGGCCCAAACGCATTTGCCAGCCAGTGATTCGCCTCGGCCTCCCCTGACGCCGCAGGTGGGAGCCCTGCATTCCGCACCAACTGCAGTTGTTTAGTCTCCAAGTTGAAGAACGGTCGAACGTCTTCCCCTTGCATCGTTGCCGCATAATATTGGCGAAAGACATTAAACAACTGCTCGATGTGTCCTGGGAGCAGATCATCCCAGTACTGCGTCATGGGTAGCCAGGCCTCCCGGCGCCACACGTCAATCATCCGACTCTCAATAGGGACCTCACAATAGAAATAAGGGGTGCTGTTCATAATCCCCAGAATCAACCCTGTTTCGAGCCTAATGTACGGGACATTTTGCTCGCGGAAAAACTGCCGGCCCTGCTCGTGAGTGTGAAAACTATTCACGGCGGGGTTAACCGGCGCCACTTGGACCTCACCGTCTGGCTGGATAAGTGCAGCCGGTGGCACGTAGGCGTCGCGGACTGGAATCGGTCCAAAACCGTCAAAGGGGTCGTCTCCCAGTTCCGGCACCAAATACGCTGCCGGTTCTAAGGGTTCAACCAAGCCAAATGATGACCACACCGCTGTTTTAGAAAAACCCAGCGCGTCCAGTCTCTCCTTGTCCCCTGAGTCGTCGTGACCAAGCAACGTCCTCGCCACAGCGCGAATTCTATCGTCGATTGCGCTTTCGAACACTTCCTTAGCGAGCTGGTTTCGCACCGGCTGGAGAGGTACGATGCGGAGTCTATAGGTGCCCTCGGCCCGGTTTGCTGCCTCCACCTCTTGGAGCCAGTTCGCCGGGACGTGGTCAGCCAAGACACCCGCATCGGACTGCTCCTCGTCGGCCGCGACCTCCATTGGGACTGCAATTTCCAGCTGTCCCACTACGCTAGGGGCGGCCGAGGACATCCCTTCATCTGGCGACTCGTCAGGGTTCAAAATGCGCCGGCGGGGGTCATCGGGAGCTGGCAAGGCACGAGGCTCTACCAGGCCGACATCCCACGTACGCACGCCAGAAGCTAGCTGGGTAAAGGGGCGCTTATGCGGGTCGAAAAAGAAATTGACCAGGCGGTTAGGCGCCGAACTATATTGCGCCCCCTGGAATTCCGCGACGTCCTCCACGGGGAGTCCGTCGTCAAAGCACCCGTGGTGCGGGTAGTTCTTAGTCAGCCAAGTGTGGACGGGGTTGCCTTCAGGGGTCCCGCTCGCGCAGATCTCCTCGATTGGGTCTGCAGAGGGGTCCTGATCGTCGGCCCGTCGCATGAGGGAATGCTCCGCATTGTGGATAACCTCAAACCGTAAGGGCTCCTGCGGCTCCGGCGGGGCAATTTGGCTCCTCACAGAGTGCAACACCTCCAGAATCTGATTGAACGAAAGCGCCGGTGGTGTGCGAGCTAACTGGTAGGGCAAGGAGGCACCAAATTGGACACGTCCCAGGGGCTCACAAGCGGGTGCCCCTAGCAACACCGCGAAGTACTGCTCACGCCGTTCGTATGCCAGTTGTTGGCCGGCTATGATCCTATCAAGGGTCGACTTGGCCGGGATACCGGGGGGCAGCGGGCGTTCGCTGTAGGGCTGAAAAATACGCATGTTCCGTTCGATCGCGCGGGAAGTCCACTCACGCGGGCACCAGCCGCAGATGATGTGCACCGCCAGTCGGCTCGTTTCATTGTAAAAATAACAGAATGGCGAGGCGAGCGGCGTTGCACCAATGTCCGCTGGCTGTTCCGGCCGCGCAAGGCGTGTCCCCACCAGACCGACATGCATGATCACAGCGTGAAAGTAGTTTAACGCCTCAACTTCATCCAGCTGCGCCCCTTGGACTTGCAGATCGGACAGGGCTTTCTCAAGGGGGCACATGTCGGCGGCCAGCGTGGGCAGTAGTTTGCCAACTGGGGGCGTTGCCCAACCATAGTAAATCCCGTTCAGTTGGCACACCAGCACCCACGTCTTCCACTCGACAGTGTCTGCTTGGGGCGGTTCGCGATTATAGGCTGCAATGGCGCCATAATTCTGGCTGACGCGAGCGGTATCCTCGTCGGGCAAATTCGCCTCGTCGAGAATGTGCGTCTCGGTCAGCGCAGTGCAGCGACCGCGCGGAAAAACGCAGCGCACTTGCCCAAATTCGATATCGTGCACAAACCAGTCGTTACCCACCACCACGACTACAGCGCACTGGCAGTGCAGAGCGGTCTGGGTGCCCTGGCCGTAAACACTAAAAGCATTCGGAGGCGTGCTGTTTTCTGAGTATAGCAACACGGTCGGAATGCCATAATGTATCGCCAGAGTACTGAGCCAGCACCGGCGAGGTACCTCGGCTCTACCCGTGACGACATCCAACCACTCCACATTTGCCATTGCACACGCCGTGGCTAACAGGCGAGCCGGGAAGTCCGCGGAAGGAGCGTGCGCTTGTCGCAGAATGTGCATGCAAGCGAGTAGCGGTGAGAGTGTGCCGGCGCACAGCGGCAGCAAATAAAACACCCCTTCTGAGGCGGCAACTGTATCCCAAGCGCCGCGGCCGTGGTTCAAAAACGACCACGACCTGCTATTCAAAGTTCGCAGGGGCGGCACTCCGACGTGCATTCTTCCAAAGTCCGACCGCGGGCTAGCCCAGGGGACGGTGGGGGGGAAAGCTCAAAATCCAAGTGCGCATAATCCAATCAGGCATAATCCATGCACTTTTTGCGCATAATCCAAGCACTTCCGGTGTCAATTTCCGGCGTTTTTTGTGCCGTCAACTGCAGCATAATCCATGCGGAAATGAGGCAAAATCCAAGCAAAATCCAAGCAAGCACTCCTCTTGTGTATTTATGTATTAGGTTGTAAACTAATGAAGTGTCTTTTTTCAATTTCATACAAAT
This sequence comes from Sphaerolaimus hirsutus, assembly GCA_964036195.1. NCBI lineage: Eukaryota > Metazoa > Nematoda > Chromadorea > Monhysterida > Sphaerolaimidae > Sphaerolaimus > Sphaerolaimus hirsutus. Next base: position 27,389,104 of record OZ038451.1, on the reverse strand, counting down.
GTACATTTGTGCATCCCAATTTCTTTTGTACGTTGACCGATTTTGATGCCATTTGAGTATGTTGGGGTTTGGGGTCTGGGCTATAAAGAAATGTTTTTGTTTCCTCGAATAATCCCCCAGTCCCGAGATAAATGGGGTCTATAAAAAGGTGGTCATTTTGCATGGCCGATCTACACATTCACTTTGAACCTTACTCACTCAGCCATTTCTGGGCCAATTTGGATCGTTCGACACTTAAAATGATCAGCACAACCAGTTGATTCCATTTTTGTGGTCGGATTAGTGATGTCTAAATTACGTATGCCGATTTGACCCAGTTTTTAAACACCAAAAATAAATTTTTCTAAACATGCTATCATATACTTTAGACAATGGGGATTCATATACCAACAAAATTATTTCAATATCTCTTTCCAATCAAAAGTAATAGAACTTTAAACTTCCGCCTCCCATACATGTAAATACTATACAGTGTAAATGTGCGTGCAGCATTATTAGCGATGTGCAAAGTTCACGTGCAGGTCAATGCGATTAATTACAGTGTGCATTACAGTTGCGTGAAGATGCTTATTATTCTTAAAATTATAGATTTAGTATAGAAATAGTAATATAAACACCTTCCCGGACAAGTTCACCACCCAATTTTTTATTTCACTTCGGATGTAATATCTCCTTCTATGGGGGTGTTATAAAGCTGAAACTTTGAATATATAAAGTTGTAACACCCCCCTACTCTGCTTCAATGGGGGGAGGTGGGGCGACTCACTGCAGGGTGGGTTGCCCTATACGCAACCATTTTTGTGGCTTTTTTGCTGTCCCAAACAAGTTCACCACCCCCTTGATTAGCTACACTTCGAGGGTCGTATCTCCAGCTGTGAGGCTGGTATGACGCTGAAATTTTGGGGATGTCTTCCCAACAAACCCCTTTTACAATACACCAGTGGGGCTGCCTGCCAGCGACCCACTACAGTATGCATTGCTGCATGTACAGTTGTTAATTTTTTCCAAAACAACCCTAGCTTCCTAAACAAGTTTGCCATCAAACTGCGTTATAAAAAATGTTGTGAGAACATACCTGGTATAAAATTGAGTCAGACTTGAACCCTAATTCTGCTCATTAAGAATTTTTCAGTTGGGCACCCACCCCGTCCCATAAACAGCAGGCCGAAAATCTCACTTTGAATCAATTTTTTGTTTCACACTTGAAAAGTTGGTTTACAAAGTTCATTAGGGAAAGGTCCAATGTTCAAAGTTACGTAAACAACATGAACTCTAAAATGCCTCCATAAGGAAATTTATTTGGGGTGAAAATTATGGTGTCATAATGACATCATCACAGGAACAAAATTTGACAAAATTTCCATTTTTTCATTCACCCCAAATAAATTTCCTTATGCAGGCATTTTAGAGGTTATGTTGTTTACATAACTTTGAACCTTTAACCCTTCCCTAGTGAACTTTGTAAACCAACTTTTTAAGTGTGAAACAAAAAACCTCCCCCCATTAATACGGAGTAGCGGAGTGTTATGACTATATACCAACCAAATATTAGCTTTATACGGTTCCCATAGCCAGAGATATTGCATCTGAAGTGAAATAAAAAAATGGGTGGTGAACTTGTCCGTAAGGTGTTTATAATATAAATATTTATGTAGGCAATATAATATGCGACAATATACAATCAAATTAGAAATAGAAATAAGCTCTAGACAAGTGTTTCCAGAGCCTCTGTGATTGCCGCCGCGGTTGCCGATAGTTTGCCATCTTGTGCAGGCTGCTCATTCTGCCCGTAATACATCTGCGTGTGTGTGTACATATTTATGAAGTACACAAACATATAAATATATTCAAATGGGCAGTACATTTTACATGTATGTCCATATGTACTATCCATACTCCACGGATCGTATTTATTTTTTTACATCATTATTCACATCAATATGTATACGTTTACATCATTCATATATGCTATAAAAAGCATTACACTTACACCCATGAAATACTCATACTCACCTGGCCATTTTGGCAACAATTGGGAGTGAATGACAATAAAAGCCAAAAACTTACCAGTGCATGCGGTTACTTCAAAGCTGACTTTAACCATTTTCTCTTTATTGTGAAGTGGCTTTATCCATTACAGAACTTCATCTGTTACACACCTGCTACACAATATTGGCACACGCGTCTGCATTGCGTGGTACACTTCCTCTTGATTGTGCCGACATTGCATATGTTTTACACGAAATATGAACGCAACATTAGAGAGTACATACATTGATATGGGAGATGCAGTGTGTTAGACAAATGGTGCTTGGATTATGCGCGTTTTTGCATGGATTTTGCGCGGTTTTTGCTTGGATTATGCTCGATTTTTGGTATGGGTGTTGTGCTTGGATTATGCGCCATTGTGTTTGGATTATGCTGCACTTATGCTTGGATTATGCCCCATTTTGTGCATGGATTATGCCTGCTTGGATTATGCACACTTGGATTATGCTGCAGACTCGACGGTGGGCACTTGCCAACGCAGAAGGGGGTGGGTGCGCGCGTTGTGGATACTGGCTATCGGCACTGGCCCGCATGATTTGGTCCTTGCTGAGAAATCCAGCACGGTTGCTAATGGGGTGGTATCATAGAGCCTACCTTCTCCTACCGCTTCGAGGCGGCCGCGGACGTCGCCATATACCGCCACGTGATCTATACGCGGTAACCCACGAAGCTGGTGATTCGGCAAATCCTCATCGAACTCCAACTCCGGCTCATCATAGCGATAAGGGGCGGGGCCTTGCCACAGTAAAAACGTGGCGCGCGCATATGCGTCGGCCGGCAGCAATGGGTGTGGTTGTGGCTTATACGCGATGTCCGGGTGTTGTTGAAAGCGCGCGTAATTCATCCACTCCAGAAAGCAGTGCGTGTAACTTAGGAGCGCGGGCGATAGCGGCGCCGCTAGCTTCCACCGAAGCGCGCTCATGGGGGCATCGGTCGACCCGAAAACGCAATTCTGCTCCAAATCCAGTGCCACCACTAAAGTAGGGGGGCCACCATCAGTCGGGGTCACCGATCTGGCGATTTTCAATTCGCCCCACAAGGCGCGAATGTGCACGCTCATCATAGTTTCCATAGACGGCTCATCGCGTCTAATCAGCATCAAAAGGAACCAGTTGACATACTGGAAAATTTGCGGGAGGAGCACAATCAACAGTTTTGGGGTCGCCCGGCTCCCCGCGGCCAAATAGCTTGCCAACATGGAGGTCAATACGCACGGCACAATTTCGCGTAAGCGCTGCAGAATGCGGACTGCCGCGTCAGAAAAACTCCAGACATCCCTTAGCTCCTGTAACCACCTGCACCACTGAGGGCCAGTTGCGGGCATCCCACCACGCTGGGGCCAAGTCCACGTCGTCAGTGACCTATCTGTCAACAGTCGGTACAGAACTCTCCCCAGGTAAGTTACGACCAGATCCTCCAGCCAGTTCAGGCGAGGATCCGAAGGCGCCGATTTCTGATTACATTCACAAAAGGCGTTTGACGACCGGCGCAACTGTTTGGGCGGGTATCTGTGAGAGAGTCTGTGCCCGACTACATCCAGTTGGTGTGTCGGCATGAACCCGGTACCCCCATCATCGCTAATCGAACGAAAGTGGTCGACCGCCTCAATGGGGCGGGCCACCGGGGATCGAATGGAGTTCCAGCACGCAAAGATAAACAGGTCCAAAATTGTTTGCGCGCGATACCCTTGGATCTCCAAGATAGCCTGGAGGTCTCTGGGGACGGGGCTCGAAGCGTTTGCAAACCACGCGTCGTTCACCTGGACCTCCACGGTATCGATTGGGGTGTGTTTCGAGCCAATGGGGCACTTGAGCGTCTGTCCGGAAAATAGTTGCCAGGCGGCGGCAACGAGCACTTCGACTGAAATGTTGGTACAGTCATCCTTATGCTCCACGCGAAGTTCATCGGTGGTCAACAACAATTTTTCTAACACTGGAATACAGCTCAACCACTGTGTGGTGGTTGTGGTGGCTCCAGTGGTGTTACAAGGAGAGGGCGGTGTACCGGACATTCCAATCAAGGTTGCCCGCTCCGCCTCGGACGCATACAACCGAACAGACCGGGGGTCATCCCGCGCAAACAATAATTTCCCGGCCAAGGGGGTCCAGTCATTTGTGGTGGAGCGCAACAAGGCGATCGGAACGTGAACCACGACAAGGTTCGGAAAGCACAATGACACCAAAAACGGATCTTTATCGCGACTGTCACGGGGCTTCTTATAGCCGAGCGAAATTGAAATCGCGCTGGGCTGGTCCTGTCCCATAGAGGGCAAATAATCACCCAGGTTCTCCAGTTGCCTGGCATTCTGAATGAAGACTTGCACGATGGGATCGCCAGGATGACACGCCCAAATCTGTTTGAATTTCCGCACGAACGCGGGGCGCGTATGCATCCAACCATCAAAAGGATCCTCCGGTGTGTAATCCAAGAGGCTCCGAAATCCGAACCGCTGTCTACCCGGTTCATTTACGGGATACAGAAACATTTCCGGTATAAAGGTCGCGACTGCCGCCACGACCTCTCTTTTGGCGCTTCTGATGGTTGACGCATGGTTCCGCGCGGCGGTCAACATCTGCTCGGCTAATTGGCGCCCCGTCACGTTCACGTCAGCTAAATGCCAGTCATCGCTGCGCCGCGGTGTCACAAACAATTTCGGAGGCAAACCCCTAGCGGCATTAAAGGTCAGCACCTCACAGAGGCGGTTTGGCGCGTCGCTAAGAGTGGGCAGGTTGCAGGTCCGGAGGAACGCATTCGCGTCCTTGAGCAGGGCCTGGTCGAGCAACCGGTAGTTGCGACTATTTAAGGTCTCTTCAAGCGCCGTCGGTGAAAAGTTGGCGATATGATCCCCCAACTCAAACACCGTCGATGACACGCTTACCGAGCCGGGACTATCCAACGTGTCCAGACTGCGGCGAATCACGCCGTCCCTGTGAGGTACGTCCCACAACACACCGTCATCGTTATATACAGAAGTAGAAGCGTGCGCTTGTGCCATTGTAACGCGCCCTCAAAACAAAACAAGTTTTCTACCGGGATCAAGAATTTCAACCAAAGGGTTACGACATTAAAATTCACGCGAAAAACAGGGAATGTACAGAAGAATTAAATTTCAAACAAAAACACGTAACAAATATAATCACACCACAACTTCCAGGGGACACACAACCAGTGGTCCCAACTCGACCGGAGCACGGCAAAAACGAGCCGCGCGTCGATCGCAGACGTGCGCACGTTGCACGATCGAGAAGACACTGCGGTGTTCAAAACTGATGGTTCACACTGTTCCCACCACTGGCTACATCGCAACTGAATTATTGCACGACAAAAGGCAAATAAGTCACCTTAACAACAGAACTGGAGGGCAGCGAAAAATAGAAGGCGCTCAGCGAGCCACTGCCAACACAATCTGTGATCAAAGGGCTAACATCAGTACACCTCCCACATGACAGGTCTTCACAAGGGTAATTGTGTCCACTCACCAAAAGGCAAAAGACACAGTGACTAGCACGCCCAAATGGCCACAAAATACAGTAAAGCGGGGGGAAGCTGGTAGCGGGCGAAGTCGCCCTCCGAGAAATAGAATTTACGGGCCGGGTGCGGGGGCGGGAAAGTTTAGTACCCAAGTCTGTATTGAGAGGAGTTTTTATCAGAATTTGTATGCAATGAAAAGGTAGAAAAAGTAGCAGAAAGGCAGCGCTTATCTCACTAAGTGCAGCGGGCCAGAGCTAACTACCGCGCTTGGGGAGGTTGTAAATTTAGTAAAAATTTAGGTGTCAGGTTGTCTAACGAGTCCGCGGTGGAGACCTATGGGGCGCGGTCTAAGGCGAACAAGGTAATAAGAACGTGGTGGGGCTCAATCAAGACGGAGGTGGTCTTTTCTCCGTAATATGGGTGAGTATCTTCTACCCAGAGCGCAAGCTAGAATCATGATTCACAAGAGGCGCAAGAGTGGCTGATAGACCCAATCCCAGGGACGTAGGCTTGGGACTTTAGGGTCATCAGCAACTTATAGCGCGCACCCCACATGGCACGTCTTCATACTGTTAAAAGACAAGGTTATAATAACATGCGAGTTGGACAATGGTTAAGAGGACACAGGAATCACGAGAATAAGTAGGTGGTGTTAATGCACTACCAGCTGAGCGCTTTCAGACAATGAACGGACAGTGGTGAATAATAGCCGTGGGTACGGACAATCAACATGCATGGAGAGTCTCACTCAGACGGTCACTTCTCAAACTACCGATGACAACGTCTGTCCTCGATGGGCGAGGGACATGAGCAAGCCCCTGTCTCTCGCGCATTGAGGACACCGCAGCACCCGAGCGACCTCACAAAACATGCTCTCACCTTTTGCATCACTACCGTATTCCCAACAACTTAAGTATACCACTCACACAGCCTAAATGTGAAAGCCACAATCTTTTTAGCTGGGCCTCACGATCTTTTGAGGAGGTGCAACTTTTCTTTTACTCACCCGTAATGATCTACAAGGTGTCCTATGTCACGCAACGAGATAACCCACATGAATGAGGTAGAATGTATAAAGATGCAGTAGCAAGACGTTTCCCGGTGCCTGTGGTCGACACCTAGGACACGTTACTTCCAACCTGACTATTAAAATTTATAGTGACATGTCCATACCGGGGTGTTATCAACATGCTCGATGGTTTGGTTATGATGCCAATGGTATCATACGATTCAAGAAAATTATTTAAAAAGACATGAGAAAATCATTACATAAAGAAGTTACATATAAAAACAGCTACATAGGGAAATTACATCCAATTACATCGAGCTACATCAAATTAACAATTACGCAAGTTACATACTATACCGGACCTTTGGCATCACACTTCCTCCCCCCTTGCGTGGTCTAACCACAGGTTATTTGGACACTAAAACGAAACTTAGACAAAAGAGAAGCTTAAACTACGGTCTCACATGTATTACTTATTACTTAAAATTATAACTTCCAGGGTGTCTTACTTTGAATTAGAACACACACGTTTACCACTTCTGAGTACCATGCCATCATCTGACAGTGGCTTGTCGCCAGGCGTCACACCAGTGTCAGCTTTCTCACCAGAAACATCATGTGTCGGCAGTTCACTCTCCAAGGGGACCTCACGCACCTTGCGCAATGCGCGACCGGTCCAAATCGCACCGGAAGCTACAGAGTCCTTTACCGGAAGCAGTTTATCCAGATTAACACGAATTGCTGCCGCATCGCATTGGTCGATGCGTTTAATTTTGGCTGTCTTCCCTTTAAGCTCTAAAATGCGATAAGGACCGATGTACGGACGGGCAAGTTTATACGCGGGACCAGTCACGACACCTTCTGCTAAGTACCACACACGCTGTCCTACTTCAAAAGTCAGAGGCTTACATTTCTTATCATACTGAGCTTTTTGTTGTGCTTGCGCCAAATCGATCAACTCTTTGGCAATTTTCCAAGCCTCACGCGTATACTGGACAATCCGCTCATGGTATTTTGGATGTTCATTATACCCAAATTGCGACGTTTCCAAAAACGACGTGTCGCCCGGAAGCGGCATGTCGCGACCTGTTGCCAAAAAGTGCGGAGATTCACCAGTACTCGCATGAGGTATGGCTCTATACCAGTACAAGGCAGGGGCAAGCCACTCGTCCCAGTCAGTAGGGCGCAGAGTGCACATTTTTGCCAGCATGTCTAACAAAGTGCGATTGAAACGCTCTACTAATGCATTCGCTTGTGGGCGGTACACAGTGGTCTTGCGATGGTCTGTTCCCCAAAATTGTGTCAACCCATGTAAAATCGCATTGCAAAATTCCGATCCATTATCAGTGACGAGTACGCGTGGAACACCATGGTCTGAAACAAATTGCATAAAATGATATGCCACTGTTTCCGCATCTTTTAATCGAAGAGCGTACGCACAAGGGTATTTTGTAAATGCATCTTGCAATACCAATACGTACTGAAAACCGTTTTGCGACATTGGCATTTTTAGAACGTCCATGTGGATACGGAAAAATGGCTCTGCCACCACTGAAATAGGGGTGAGCGGGTTGAGACGTTTACGACCCTGTCCTGTCCTAGTGGCGCACTCCAGACATTTATCCACAGCACGATGAGCATCCATGGTCAGTGTGAACCACCAAAAGTAAATCCTTAGCCACATAGACAACTTGAGACCAGCTGGGTGTCCCCAGGAATGAAATCTTTCGCAAAGTTCTGAAGTAATTTCTATTGGAACCACCAGACACGCACAACGACCAGCATTTCCCATAAACCACAATACATCATGCGCCACACAAAACCCAGTATAGTTGCGATCTAACCAAGTATTGAAGCGCGCGTGTTTTGTGTATTGCCTCGTGGTCAAAAACAATTTAATGGACTGAGTATCGGGGTCGTCTTCCTGACCTTTTATAATCCGTTGCCAAAATTTTTGGGTTTCCTCGGCGACAGATTCTAGCGTAGAACCCACGATACCGTCTATCGTGAGACCTGCATCGCGAATTACATCGACATCCTTACCGGTCATGTTAAATCGTTCGATGGGGGTGGACTTAGCTTCGAAAATTGAGGGGGTGTTCGCCTTTGGTGTTCTATCCTGGTTAGCTGGGTGAGATATATTATCCAAGGATTGAATATGGCCTACACCGAGCGGGGGGTGCCATTCGTAGTGTATGTCGTCAGAGATTTTCGTAATTTCGACGGCAGAATATTCAGACAGATCGGGCTCAGGTTGGTTCAACGGGTGCGCTTGCCACTTATCAGTAAAAGTGGACAAGGGGCAAATACCAGCGGGTACCTCTTCTGGGTCGAATTTACCTTGTAAATGATCCTCAGTCCACTTATGAAAGTTGACCGACTCGGCAATACGTGACAACGCATCCGCCACACTATTCTCACTACCGCGTTTAAAAATTATCTTAGGTTGGTAAGCCATTAAAAACACATACCACTTGTCTAAACGAGGGTTCTCAGAACGGTTTTCCAGTGCCCATGTAAGCGTGCGATGATCCGTTACAATAATAACTTCTTGCTGTGTTTAATAATGTTTCCGGTATTTCAACAACCAGACAATAGCTAAACATTCCAATTCCGTGGTATTGTAACGTTTCTCAGCACCTTTTAACGCGCAACTACCATAAGCGACCACGCGGTGGCGGCCCGCATCGTCCATTTGACTCAAAACCGCACCTAAGCCACTGCGCGAAGCGTCCGTGTGCAAAATAAATGGGCGACCCTCTTTAGGGTAGGCTAAAATTGGTCCTTCTACTAAACGTTTCTTAAGTTCTTCAAAGGCAGCCTGACATTCGTCATCCCAAGTAGTCTTAGCACCCTGAATTTTTAAATGCAACGGTCGTGTAATAAAGGAGAAACCCTCAACCCAGCGATGGTAAAAAGAACACATACCCAGAAATCGCCGGATTTCCTTAGTGGTTACTGGAACTGGGTAATTTTGGATAGTGGTGATTTTCGACTGTTGCATTTCGATGCCTTCCCTCGTTAGGACGCAACCCAGAAAGTTGACACGTTCTTTAAAGAATTCACATTTCTTAATACCGACTTTGAGGGTGTATCGGTCGAAACGAGCAAAAACATCATCCAAAAGTGAGTACATACGTTCCTCAGTTTCGGCACAAACCAAAACGTCGTCCAGATAAAAATGCACACGGTCTGGGTCTAAGCCCGCAAGTACATTAGCGATGAGCCGACTAAATGAGGCTGGCGCGTTCACTAGGCCGAACGGCATGAATTTGTACTGAAACAAACCGACATGGCTAGTAAATGCAGTTTTTGGAATATCACGAGGGTCAATGCGCATCTGCAAGTAGCCAGAAGCTAAATCCAGCGATGAAAAATACTGGGGATGTACAAGTCCGGCCATGTCAATCAGGTCAGCACAATTTGGCAGTGCAAAACAATCACGCTTAGTCACTAGATTCACGCGGCGGTAATCGACGCATAGTCGCAGCGCGCCGTTTTTCTTACGCACCGGAACAATTGGGGATGCCCAGGGGGACACTGACGGTTCAATTATCCCTAATTTCAGCCACAACTGCACTTGACGTTCAACTTCCTTACGTAACCCGATAGCTAATCTACGGACTTTCTGTTGGATCGGGGGGGAATTTCCAGTTTCGATCGGGTGGTAAATTATATCGCCTGTGTCTCCCATGTCAAAATCGGACAGTGAAAAGATGTGGTGGCGTTCTAATAGCCATTCACGCAACACCTGTTGCTTTTCCAAGGGGAGGTGGCTAAGTACTCCTTCGTCCAGAATTTTTCCAAGTTGGTGCAGTCGAGTCTCAGGGGGTGATTGGGCGGTAATTACGGGATCCTCAGGGGGTTCTACCTGTGTGGAGGCCAAGTTGGCTTCACAGAGAGCCTTACACAGGGGTATCTGCACTGTTTGCCACCATACATCGGCGAATTCAACTGCCAATTCATTCATATGAAAGTCGTTAGTTGGTTCGACCACTACCTCTTTGGCCCAGCCAAGAGACTGGCAGGCAAATAAGACCATTTCCTTATCCGAGTGATTTGCAAAGGGGACAAAAAGCTCATTCCCGTTTTCCAGTGGTAACAAGGTGTTCTCGAAGTTTTCAGAAAAATGTGCATGTGGGCTAAAGAGAACCGTGGTGAGTATCTCCTGGGGAGCATCTGCCAACTCAGCCGGTACATAAGACACAGAGCGCGGTGGGCATACCCAGTTTTCCGTTGCCACAACCCCAACAGCACCGGTGCCCTTACTTGGAGAGAAATAGGGGATGGGTGACGAGGAACAAAGCCTATTTACATCTGTTTTTGGAGTCAGATACGGCTCTAAAAGTGATCCTACAGTGTAAATATTGCTAGATTGAACTCGTTCGATTGCTTCTGGGATATTTTCACCTGATTTTGCAATGGCGCCTGTACGTAACCCGGTGTCAACATAGGGAATTTCCCCTTCATAGAGCAAGCAAGGTTCATCGCCCGGAATGAGATACCGTTTATTGCTGTGCATAACTGGTCGTGTCATACAAGCGCCAGGACAAATAGGTAGGAACCAAAATTTAGCATAATCACCAATACCTATAATGCACTGAGTGCCTTCAAAGGAGATTGCGAAATTTATGCGCCGTGTCTCCGTACCGATCGAGACTGTCAATTGGATCGAATAGAGCAATGTATGTTTATGTCCTGTATAGCCTTTACAAACCAGGGGTTTTTCCAATTGAAAGATTCGACGGTCTAAACATTTCCCTGAAAGGCTCTCAATTTGCTCTAATAAGGACACGGGAATGGCACTTAATTCCGCGCCAGTATCGGCTAATACTAGGTAGGGCCCTACACCTTGAATTACGGCACGGTGGTAAATACTAGGTGTAATTAAGTCACGCACAGTGTGCTTTGGACGCGTCATTTTACCACTTTGCAAGCGAGCACCCAATGGTTCGGTTACTACAACTTGTGCGGCATTACATTGGTATTCCACGCGCTTGACACCTAAATCCGGAGAGAGTTGCTCCCAATAATATTTCCTACGGTCACGACAGGTTTCTCGGCCAGCATCAGAAGTACTGAGGTCTAAAGCAGCAACTACAGACGTGTGTGTGGCGGGGTTAATAGGGCGAAACATATTAATAGAGGGTGTCCGGGTAGGTGTTTGTGTTGGTACTTGCGCAGTTTTTGGACTACCCAACACTACATGATCCAGGTCATCAGTGCCCGCCGTATCACTAATCCCAGGGGCGTAGACTTGGGACTTTTGCGTGGTTACCGCAAGGGCTGAGGTCTGGTCGGGTTCGCAAGATTGAATGCGAATTTCCGGAATGCTTGGGTGTGAAATCGAGTCACAAACATGATCAACCTGGGGGACACCAGTCAAGGTTTTACAAAAACTTGCAGTGGGCTTCTTGCCAGCCACTGAGTCACTGAGCGCGCGTGCCGTCCCAGGGACGTAGGCTTGGCACTTTGGCGCGGCGCCCTTTGGCTCAGTAGCGGACGTATCCACCCACTGCGTAACACAAACGTCAAAATAACTTATTGGAGTTGGGTCAAGATGGTTATAAAGTTCTGGGCAGGAACCCAGAAATTTCACACGCACATCATTCTCCTCTTCGGCTAATGCGTCTGTTTCTGGTGGTACCATATCCGAGTAATCATATTGGTACTGATGCATGGTTTCCGAAGGGTATTCATTATAATAACCTTGCAAGTCGTTAGGGTCTGCTACTCCCTCGACTAAGTCATTTTGCAAATCAGTGTAACCAATTTGGTCGTCGGGTATGATGTCATACTGTGCGTACAGTTCATTGACATTCTGCGCAGGCGTGTTTTCGGGACACTCACGCGAGAAGTGGCCAGGCTTATTGCACTTAAAACACTTAAGTGGCTCACGCGGCGTTTGGGCTGGTGCAGGGCCAGATGAGGTAGGACCGGTTGCGCGGCGACCGCACTCCTCGGTGGTATGGCCGGACATTTTACATTTATCACAAAAATAGCTCTTGTAAGCATTGGGAGGCTGTCGACCGGGCTTGTCAATAGCTACCACAGGTGGCCCTACATCAACTGTTGGACGCGGAGCAAAGCGCGGACCTTGTACGGCAGGAGGTAGACGCATAGGCGGAATGTCTCGTTGCGGTCTAATTGGCATGCGCTGTGCATTGAACGGAGGTTGAGCACTAGGCTGCGCTTGTGGCGCAGGGAAAGCAAATCGTGGGTTTTGGCGCATATCCATTGGTGGTTGAAACATTGGCCATTGACCAGCCAACATACCGCCCCCCAACGGCTGACGGTTATCACCCATGCGTGCACTAGACATCTGCTGTCGCAGTTGCGAGAGTTCATTGCGCATGCGCTTAAACTCAGTGTCCTTAGCTGAGCGGTCTTGCTCAAGCTTACGGTTTTCCAGAGACTGTTGAGCGACTTTGGCATGCTGGATCAGCTTGTCGAAAGACTCAAGTGCAGCAGAGTTTAACTCAACCAGTTGACGCAACTCAGAGTTATGCTGACCCAAAGCGTGCAAAAATCCCTCAATCATACGCAATTCGCGCTCGCTATGATTCACATTTTTCAACTGCGCAGATTCGGTCATCAGACGGGTTCGCACAGTATCGATCGTATCATTCGGTTTCCAATTCATAAGTGTAATCGCTCGGCATGTAGCTAGCACATGTTTCGCCTGACCAAAATGAGCTTTAAGAGCTGACTCCAGTTTCGTAAAAGAGGTCTGGACTTCCTGTGGTTGGCCATAACACAGGGTCGCTGCATCATGTTCCAACACAGCGGCCAGAGTCAAAGCCATTTCCTCATCAGAGGCTATTTTGCAGATTTTACATTTCGCGGTAAACTGTGCTAGCCACTGGCCAACATCAACAGACGTTTTACCCGAGAACATGGGACAACCAAGCATCTTAAGCTTCTTAATACGCTTAGCCAAATCCTCATCTGAACTAGTTGTGGTGCTAGGCGGGTCATTTGATACATTCGGTTGCGAAACTTGAGGCTGAGCTCGTGATTGAGCACGTCTTTGGTCTAATAGGGCTCGCATGTTAGCGTTCATAGCCTCCATCTGGTCACGCATATTAGCATATTTTTGGTCCATTTCTGACTTAAGTTGATCTAGAGCCGAAGTGGGTGCTACAGAAGAGCTGAGGTGTGCTGGTGGAACCGAGAGCCTATCGGTGTGCTGGTGTCCCGTATGATATAATCGCTGGGGCGCCTGCACAGCGGCGGGTGCAGGGGCTCCACCAGCCGAATCAGGCTGCTGATAACCCTGGTGCGACAACAGAAAGTCGTATTGGTTGTCCCGCGTTCCTACATCATCCGGCTGAATCATATCTACGTTAGCATCATAGCTGCCACTATTCGTTACCCGAACCATCTGTGAGTGAGCGTTTTGAGCGGTAGGCAACTGTAAGCGACGGCGAGAGTGCTCGAAGCGATTATTTCGGTCAATTGGAAGCATCGGAGTAGTGTGCACAGGCACCGCCGCATATCGTCGTGCCAACTTAGTGTAATTAGCCCCAACTTGTATATAATCGCGACGAGCATCACTAGCCAACTTATACAAAAAGCGACCATTAATATGGTACTGTTCGGGTAGCGGATAGGTGTCTGTTATGCCTACCGTTTCGCCATGCTTAATAGAGCGATCAAGCGTGTCAACAAGCTTTTGCACCAGGAAGGCACAGCGCTGAAATGCAGTGAGTAAGCTATCTGGGAACCAGCCATAACGAAACACGAGTTGGAAAATATATTCAGACTCGAAATACGCGGCGATCAACAACTTTGAATAAGCGCGCACGAGGTCGGTGTTCCGTGGATCAATGATGGCCCAGGGTGTGTCCATAATACCAACTGTAGGCAAAATACGACCAACCCAAGTGGTCTTGACGTCAAGCTCGGCCACTGGGCCAACAGAGAACTCCGGGCCTACAGGTTCTACCCAAGCGTGCGTAGATAAGTCAGTCAGTACAATGCGCGGCGGGTCGGTTTGCACTTTAATAGAAGGATCAGGCGGCCACTGATGTGTCGCCAAGCGCCGCATAGGGTCGGGACTCATTAGATGGGCTATTAAGACATTATTCCAAGCGGGGGGTAAGGTCGAAATGCTACGGTTCAACGGAGTGGTATACATGGATGGTTGATGCGTGCTCTGGTGTGGCTCGAGTACTCTCAAGGGTTGTGGTTTGGGTGTCGGAACAGGGGTTTTTCCACGCAACTGGTGTAGCCAGTCTAATCCAAAACCAATATTGTTCAGCAAATTCTGGCACACCAACCGACATTTCTGAGGAGTACACCTGTCTGAGACCCGACCGATATGCATTGCACAGAGGGCATTGTACTGCGCAAAGTCCAAATTCTCTAAGCGACACAAAAGGTCCCGGGCAGAGTCCAGGGTATTACCAAGGCGTGCCAGTAATTCTTTCCTTGTCTTACGAGCGACAGGACCATTAACTTGGCGCTTAATCTCAGGTAATATATCCGCAAACGCATGGTTGAGGCGAATGCCTTCAGCTATGCATCCGTGAAATTGCGCCATAGCATACCGAGCTGTTTCTGGCAAAGTGCCAAGCAATGGCATGTACGTGCTAAATCCGGTCCGGTGCACATCGAGGTAAACCCAGGCTTCTGTCAAACTACGCAAGGCTGCAGCGCGCACTGTTTGGGATACGCCCTTATTTTCTAGGCCAAAGACACCAGCCGTTGATTTCGACTGAATCTGAGACCGAAGAGTAGTCCAATCCCTTGCTGACTGTGCAGAAACTAGCAAAACGGATTGCATAAACGCAAGTGCGCACTGAACGGGGTAAACGCGTGACTGTGGGCGCGCGGGGCCAGGGTCTGACGCTGCCAGTACCTGCTGGTTCGCTTGTCTCTGAGCCAGCGTAGTCACATCAACGGGGGGCTTAGTCCGGGCATTCACATCAGTACAAAAGTTGCTCAGTAGGGACTGTAAATCGCCCGCTAGAGAATCAACCCGGGGTTTCAGGTGAACACTTAGGGTCCGATCAATAGAGTCTTGCAGGGATCCACGAAATGGCAACATTGCCTGTGACCACGTTCGAAGGGTCATCAATGCCGAGGTAACATTATCCAGAGTGGTTTGCTGGGATGGGTCAGAAGGTGTCACAGTAGCAAGGTCAAATAACAGCTGATCTAACTTATCTATTTCGGGATCAAGTTCGCTTAGAAGTTTTTCAAAGGGTTGTAACACATCCCCAATGCACTGATCTGAGGGTTTCAGGTGATCCCATAATTTAGTAGGTTCGCATGCTTGTTGCAAGGGGGAAATCATAGTATCAATCTCTGATCGGTTATTCGTCAGTAATTCTCGATGTTGTCTTACCGGCCCAGTGGAGGGTTGGGGTTGAGGGCTATTAACGGGGTTAGAAGGTGGTGGTTTCGCGGGTCACTTAGGTCACAGACAGAGGTGGGGGGTCTACTAGGGGATTGAATACTCAGGCACGGAGAACTAGTAGCGTGAGGGAATTCTTCGTGGGGTCGTCTTAACACTGTATCCCGAGACTCGTTGACATACGACATCCCTGGCTCAGCGGTATATGCTGGGGTGGCTAGGTCAGACATCCGGTCCCGAGAACCCACAGAGTCGCCAACATCACTACACGTAACACCGTGGCGGCTAGTACTAGCCCATTGACCGACGGGGCGCGCGCGTTCCCTACCGTCTAGCTCAAAGAAGCTTTGCTGGTTAGAATTGCCGCGGCGGCGAGTAACCACACCCAAGGGTGAATTATACTGCAACATATTAATATCCGCGGCGTGAACCATGTAATTATCATTGGCATCTGGCGTCGTGTGTGCTCCACTCAGTGCAGCGGGGTCGGCCATATAATCGTAAATAATTTCGAAAGAATTGAGCGAGTCCTCAATAAACACTGTTTGAAACGATTGGGCTGCAGACAAGGTAGTGGAGCACACATGTTCCAAAGCCACATCTGTGTCACAAGTAGAGTCATCTAGGGTACTAGGTTGGCTAGCTGCCAAGTCAACACTGTGCTCGAATTGACCGTGACCCACAATCCCAGAGACGTCGGTCTGGCATTTTAGTGAGTCACTGTCAATTGAAGCATGCGATGACAAGCTCCATTCAGTTGAAAACTCGAGGTCATCAGAAGACCCTGATACACCATCATCAGCTGGCAAATACGGATACTGGCCAGCTGCCAGATTCACATCATGCTCAAATTGACACTGGCCCACAATCCCAGAGGCGTAGGTCTGGCATTTTAGTGAATCACTATCAATTGAAGCACATGGAGACGAGCTTAGTACAGTTGATTGCTCAAAATCATCAAAGGACAATGGTGCACCATTGTCAACTGACAAGTATAAATACTGATAATCAAATGAGTCGTAAGAGTAGTCAGTGGTCACGTATTTTTCACATGATTGGCATAACTCTGGCTCGAAATCAGTAGTTTCGAAAGTTTTGAACTGACAGTTGGCTGACGCGGGGCATGAAAAAGATTTTGGAAAATTCAAAATTCGCATCAAAAATCGCCGCCAGGGCATGGTGTATCGTAGTCTCTCAAATTTGGAAATTTGACTCTGTTGCAACATGGATGGGGCAGTATGCCAAGAAATCAAATGATAATAGGCGCGTGACACACATTTCAAACGCTCGAAACGCTTACGCAAAAGCCAACATTTGTGGTTCCAGTATGTGCACGGTAGCATAGGGCTAAGCTGAAACACTACGCCCTGTACGCATGGAGGGTGGCTATGTGTGCGGTGTGAAGGGGGGGTGAGAGGGGGGTGCAACACGGTGCCGTGACCCGAGGTGAGACCTCCAATATAATGAAGTGGACCCCCGGGTACTACAACCTTGTCTCCAATATAATAAAGTGGACCCCCAGGTACTACATCTTCATCCTTATGGGCCAAATAGCAACACCTTGGACAATGTCTATACTCGCCAGAACTCTCCATGATGCGCTCATGCAGCCCATCCTGCCTAATTACGCCAAAGGTACAGCACCTAACGGGGGACTTGGTTACCTTTTGCACGCGTGGAACGACAAACGATGGCAACACGCCAACATAATGATCGCACAGCTCCGACAACTCAACAAGCGGCATAATGTCCACTGGACGATCAACAATTGCCCTACGAGCCCTACGCTTGGCGCGTGCGCGGGAATCCTGTCTGCCAAACTTCACCAGCTTGGTGCCTTTCGACCTAGCTATTCCGAAGGACGTAGGCTTCGGAACTTTTCGGTCTACTTGGTTGCCACAGCTAACAAAGTCCGGTTGCGCAAATTGCAAAAGCTTGCGGCTAATCACGTGCGGCTGTAATTTCCCTCTCTTACCCACCAAATACCAAAGGTTTCTAGGCTGCACAACTTTCTTCAGCCTTTCAGCAGTTCTCTCAGAAACACCACAAATTCCGGGCTCAATAAAAGCTGGCTCCATGATCAAGTGATCAAGTAACCACTGCTGAGAAGCATCACAAATCACTTCGCCACTGGGCAGAACAGAATCAATAACAAAATCGCCAGCGCCCTGGACCTTTTCCGCATACATGGCCCTTCGCTGAATTTGAAACATTTCCGACACGGGTTCAAAACTATCAAAAACTGGGCCCAATTCCAAATCATCAACCTCCCAGAAACCTTCAGAACTTGGCGCACTTTCAGAAACAGAAACAAGATTCGCCCACGCTTCAAAAACCGACAATTCGACCTTATTTGAATGCAAGCAAACAAAGACGACTTCCATCATGATTCACAAATTAGAATTAGAAATAATTAGATCCACTAGCTGGAATGAGCCAATAGATTAAGTAGAGAATAGTTGCACCGGAGTAAGCTTGAATTACACTAATTGGATTTCTCGAATAACGTTGCAATTAAAGTTTCCAAAGTATTTTAAATATTTCCAATTTACCTTTCCACTTTCCAATTCAAAACATTTAACATAAAAATGACTAAATAACACTCAGGGTCATGAAAGCTAAACCAGACAGGTGAGGATAGCAGTACGATGCACTGGTAAGAGACCACACAAGACCAGGTACTTAAATCCTAGCTTGGCACAGCACCACTATCAAAAAGTAATCTACGACGACGTAGCACAACTGTTTGGGCCCTTACGAAAGCCTAGAGCGAGTCAATAGGTGTACAGCCTACTTCAGCTTATACTACGCCTAAAACAAGTCCACAGAGGTCCAGACGTACAGTAAGCATCACAGATGGTGGGTTCTCCCCATACAACACCCTATCTTAGCTGTACCGGCAGCTCCGTGTGGCCACTCCTGCCCCTGTGAACCTAAATGTCACCGTGCAGAGGGAAGAGAAGGCCTATGCCAGAGTTAGCAGAGAATGAATAACCAAGGGTAGGCTCATTTCAGCTGGTAAATCACTGACTTAGTAATTAGAAATTGGATTGAATAGACTGATGATAATCACAAGATTGGGGCTCTCTTTTATGGGTTTGAAGTGCCCAAAACTGGTTTGCAGCTGGGCGGAGCCAACCAATCATGAGAGTGCATTTGAAAGTGTAACCAAAATAAGTGACCTCAGCTGAACAGAGCCCTGTACCACAAGGGTTACTTTTTAATGGAACAAGGGAATGGTGACTTGACATTCAGGAACACCTTTCTTCTGGCACTCAGCCAGCTAACAAAACCACTCCTGGAACTGTGCCAAACTAAGAAATAACCACCTACAGTAACCTACCGAATGTAAACGCACAAACTAACAGCTTAAAAGTACCTAAACTGAGTGAGACTCTCAAAACTAGACGTGACATAATTAAAAACAAGCCGGGTGAATCCACAGGCTACTCGAAAACTGCAAACAACTGCAAAAGGACCAAAAAAACACAAAAACAACCGTGTTTGCCCAAACGTGAGCTCGTCCAAACCAGCGTACCAATCGACTGACGCGAAGTAAACACAAAGTGCAGAAATGCAAACACAGAAACAAGTGCGAAACACAGAAATAAATGCGAAGCGTAATTACAAATCACGAAAACACATGCAATTATCACAAACTAAAGGGGGGGGGGTTAGGTGAGTAAGTACATGCAAACAAATACACATAAATACGCAATCATTCACAACCCGCGGCATCTACCGCGCACCTACAACCTAAACCTACTCCTACACCCTACAAAATCACAAAACTCCTCCCTGTGGCAGCAATGGCTACGGGATATGTGCCAAATTACACACAAAAATGGCCTTTTTGGCACTCTTCCAATTTCCCTTGGGATTGGCCCGTCTCTACTCCGAAGGACGTAGACTTCAGGAGCTATCAAGGCCGCTCCCTATTTTTACTATTTTTGACTTAAGGCACATATCCCTCCAGAAGGGGTGACCCGTCTCTACTCCGAAGGACGTAGGCTTCAGGAGCTATCGGGGCCATCCCTTCCGGTGGCCACTCCCACCAAAAACTCTGAGCGGCCGAAGTCTGTCGCTCCGCGGACGTTCCGGCGGCCAACGCTTTCGACGCTCGCGGGGACTGGGTAGGGGTAAATTTACAAGCTTTGAGCGATAAACTGTCGCCAGATACGGCGACAGCGCTTAGCCCCCTTCGAAAATACACTAGGTGCCGTTTTCAGAAAGTTGGCACTCGGCCAAAAGTGGCCGATCCGATGCTTTTACAAAAATCCCCAAAACACCCAAAATCCCCCTCTCCCGGGTTCCAGCAGTCGGCGGTCGTCAAATGGCGGCGGCGCGGCGCTGTCGCGGCCGTCGGAATCGTTCGCCGGCGCTCGTTTGGCCGCCACACTCGGGGAACACAGTTTTCACTCAGCGCTGCTTTTCTTTTTAGTGAAAGCGCCGTAAGTTTCACGAAATTTAGGTTTCATTCCCGGGGATGTCGAATGATGTCACCCGCCCTTTTCACGACTAGAAGCGGCTAATTAAGCCGTTTGTGCCAATTAGGGCCGGCGGCATAGCGCCATCGATGTACCGTTCCATGGTAATTCGCGCTTAATCACCATCCCAGAGGCGTAGGTCTGGCACTTTGGTGATCTGGCGCCAATTACCATAGCTGGCGTTCGTTGCGCCGTAAGTTCCCTATAAGTTAGGTTCCGTATAGGACGGCGTCGTAATGACGTCACTTGGCCCAAAAGGGGTCAATATGGCGTCCCCGGCGACTAAAGCGCCATAATTAAGGTCTTAGTAGCGTTAATTGACGCTGGGTCACCGTCCCAGAGGCGTAGGTCTGGCACTTTGGTGGCCCGCCGTCAGTTCTCGCATTACACGGTAACAGATAAACACCTGCATTGCCCCATGTTCAATCTCATCCAAATCAAGTGCATCTGAAACTAGAGAAGAATCGCACTCCTGTTCCAATTGGAAACCGTCAGCGGTTCCACCTCCGAATGCGAGCCCCAAAGCTTTGCTAGCAGTTTGTTTAGACCTTTTCATCAGACCCATTTTCCCTTTCATTTTTGGCCTGGATAAATTTTGAGAGAGAAAATAGTTGCGAGAAATTTGGCTGGTTATTTTGCGAAAACAACATTGGACTGGGTTCTGCAGGCGATCAATTTGCGCTCTAATAACTAATACATTCTATCTACCTACATAAAAACAAGTGATGGGAAGGGTGCGCGCCCTGTTGGGGCCATTTTTCGGGCCATATTTAGTACACCAGTGCTAGTTTGTTGTTACGCGTTTTTTTGAGACACATATTTACCACACACGGCAGGATTCATGGCTAAACACATGCTAAATTGAAGTATCACTTCTCATAATTTTACGACGGTGTACTATTACGCACAAATTCCCATTCCGCACATTTGCCGGTTACGCACAAAATCGAACCCGTCACGTACAATTGCCCATTACGCACACGACTGATCGTTTGTGCGTAATGGGCATTGTGCGAAACGGGTATTTGCGCGGAATGGGTAATTGAAAAATTCAGAATGCTTATCACTTGACTTCTCAGAAAACTGCCAAAAAAGTCAATTTTCAAGTTTTTTGTCACTTGACAAGTTAGAAAAGTGACAAAAAAAAACTTGAAAATTGACTTTTTTGGCAGCTTTCCGAGAAGTCAAGTGATAAGCATCTTGAATTTTTAGATTTTTTCAATTAGGGGGGATTCATGCTCAGGAATAAGCCAGGCACGCACAAATACCCGTTTCACACAATGCCCTTCACGCACAAATGATCAGTTGTGTGCATAATGGGCAATTGTGTGTGACTAGCAGGATTCTCTCCGACCTTCGGTCGGGTTTTGTGGTTCTCTACAATTAATACCATTGGAGAAAATATGATACTTTAGTTAAGTTTGCCCACATGCTAGGCATGTGTTTTGAAATGCGGTATGTAATCTACCAACAATAACAAGACCAATACCAAAGATGCAATGTTTTGGAATGGATTTTTGTAAACTTCTGTAAAATGGTTGGGCATGAAACTCGGTAGTAAAATGTAGACAGTTTGCGATTTGGTATGATGGTGTGCAGTGTGCAATCTGTGTGGTATAGGTTTTGTGATATGATAGTGTGGTTTTTGCAAGGTGTTAAACTTTGTTGTAATCTTCAATTGGTTACATTTGTGCTTTGCTGTTCTTTTTGTGTTTGTAAATCCTTGTGGTATAAATTGTAGAGAACCACAAAACCCAACTGAAGGTTGGAGAGAATCCTGCTATAGGTACCCACTACTCAGAGGCTTGCAAAAACTGACACCCCAATGGGGACCCCCCTCCAAATGGCACCCCCTGGGGAACCTCCCAAAAGTGGCACCCCCTGGGAACTGCCCAAAAATGGGACCCCCTAGGGCCCCACAAATATGGCACCCCCTGAGGACCACCAGAAAATGGCACCCCTTAGGGCCCCCCCAAAAATGGCACCCCCTTGGGACCCCATAAAAATAGCACCCCCTGGGGACCCCCCAAACATGGCACCCCCTAGGAACCCCCACAAAAATGGCACCCCCTGGGGACCCACCCAAAGTTGGCTCCCCCTGGGGACTCTCCAAAAATGGCACCCCCCTGGGGACCCTGTGCATTCTGTGTGGTATAGGTTTTGTGATATGATAGTGTGGTTTTTGCAAGGTGTCAAACTTTGTTGTAATCTTCAATTGGTTACATTTGTGCTTTGCTGTTCTTTTTGTGTTTGTAAATCCTTGTGGTATAAATTGTAGAGAACCACAAAACCCAACTGAAGGTTGGAGAGAATCCTGCTATAGGTACCCACTACTCAGAGGCTTGCAAAAACTGACACCCCAATGGGGACCCCCCTCCAAATGGCACCCCCTGGGGAACCTCCCAAAAGTGGCACCCCCTGGGAACCGCCCAAAAATGGGACCCCCTAGGGCCCCACAAATATGGCACCCCCTGAGGACCAGCAAAAAATGGCACCCCTTAGGGACCCCCAAAAAATGGCACCCCTTAGGGACCCCCCAAAAATAGCACCCCTGGGGACCCCCAAACATGGCACCCCCTAGGAACCCCCACAAAAATGGCACCCCCTGGGGACCCACCCAAAGTTGGCTCCCCCTGGTGACTCTACAAAACCCAACTGAAGGTTGGAGAGAATCCTGCTTTAGGTACCCACTTCTCAGAGGCTTGCAAAAACTGACACCCCAATGGGGACCCCCCTCCAAATGGCACCCCCTGGGGAACCCCCCAAAAGTGGCACCCCCTGGGAACCGCCCAAAAATGGGACCCCCTAGGGCCCCACAAATATGGCACCCCCTGAGGACCACCAGAAAATGGCACCCCTTAGGGACCCCCTAAAAATGGCACCCCCTTGGGACCCCCCAAAAATAGCACCCCCTGGGGACCCCCCAAACATGGCACCCCCTAGGAACCCCCACAAAAATGGCACCCCCTGGGGACCCACCCAAAGTTGGCTCCCCCTGGGGACTCTCCAAAAATGGCACCCCCCTGGGGACCCCCCCTCAAAATGGCACCCCATATGGACCCCCCCCCCGCAAAAAAAATATAGCACCCCCCTGAGGACCACCAAAAAATGGCACCCCTGGGGACCACCCAAAAAATGGCATCCCATGTGGACCCCCTTGAAATGGCACCCCCATATGTACCTCCAGAAAATGGCACCCCCTGGAGACCCCCCAAAAATGGCACCCCATGGGGACCCCCTCTAAATCCTGTAAACACAGCCCCTAGTTTGGAAACTCCTGTAAACTCAGCCCCTAATTTGGAAAATGGTATGAATATTTCAAAAAATCACTATCATCAATCCACAAATGCATCAATTCACAATTTTCAATTTTTTAGCCCCAGGGGTTAGACTTCAAAAGTTATGGTAATGTAGAGTAGAAATGGAGTGCACATCTCAAATCAGTGCAATAAAAAACCCACAAATGCATCATTTCACAAATTGAAAGTTTTTGTGCCCAGGGGTTCATTATCAGGGTTTTAGTAATGTGGTGTCAAAATGGAGTGCATATTTGAAATCGCTACAATCAGAAACCCACAAACACATCATTTTATGATTTGAAAATTTTTGGCCCTGGGGGTTCATTTTCAGGGTTATGGTAATGTAGTGTCAAAATGAAGTGCATATTTCAAATCAAGGCAATCAAAAAGCCACAAATGCATCATTTCACAATTTCTAATTTATTAGCCCCATGGGTTCAATTAAAGGCTTACAGTAATGTAGAGTTGAAATTGAGTCATTTCAAATCAGTGCAATTAGAAACCTGCAAAATGCATCATTTCACAATAAGAAATTTTTGGGTCTAGGGGTTCAATTTCAGGGTTTTAGTAATGTAGTGTCAAAATGGAGTGCATATTTGAAATCGCTACAATCAGAAACCCACAAATGCATCATTATGATTTGAAAGTTTTTGGCTTAGGGGGTTCATTTTTATGGTTATGGTAATGTAGTGTGAAAATGAAGTGCATATTTCAAATGAGTGAAATCAGAAACCTGAAAATTTATGATTTCACAAATTGAAAGTTTTTGGCTCCAGAGGTTCATTTTCAGGGTTATGGTTATGTAGTTTTCAGGGTTTTGTAGTGTCAAAATGGATTGCATATTTCAAATCAGTGCAATTAGAAACCCACATCAAATCATTTCACAATTTCTAATTTTTTAAGCCCTGGGCATATTTGAAATTGCTACACTCAGAAACCCACAAATCCATCATTTTATGGTTTGAAAGTTTTTGGCCCAGGGGGTTCATTTTTAGGGTTATGGTAATGTAGTGTCAAAATGAAGTGCATATTTCAAATGAGTGCTTTCAGAAACCCGAAAATGCATCATTTCTCAAATTGAAAGTATTTGGCCCCATGGGTTCATTTTTAGGGTTATGGTAATGTAGTGTCAAAATGGAGTGCATATATCAAATTGGTGCAATCAGAGACCCAAATTTGAAATCAGTGCAATCAGAAACCCAAAAATGAATGATTTCACAAATTGAAAGTTTTTGGCTCCAGAGGTTCATTTTCAGGGTTATGGTTATGTAGTTTTCAGGGTTATGTAGTGTCAAAACAGAGTGCATATTTCAAATCAGTGCAATTAGAAACCCACATTGAATCATTTCACAATTTCTAATTTTTTAAGCCCTGGGCATATTTGAAATCGCTACACTCAGAAACCCACAAATCCATCATTTTATGGTTTGAAAGTTTTTGGCCCAGGGGGTTCATTTTAGGGTTATGGTAATGTAGTGTCAAAATGAAGTGCATATTTCAAATGAGTGCTATCAGAAACCCAAAAATGCATCATTTCTCAAATTGAAAGTATTTGGCCCCATGGGTTCATTTTTAGGGTTATGGTAATGTAGTGTCAAAATGGAGTGCATATATCAAATTGGTGCAATCAGAGACCCAAATTTGAAATCAGTGCAATCAGAAACCCAAAAATGAATGATTTCACAAATTGAAAGTTTTTGGCTCCAGAGGTTCATTTTCAGGGTTATGGTTATGTAGTTTTCAGGGTTATGTAGTGTCAAAACAGAGTGCATATTTCAAATCAGTGCAATTAGAAACCCACATTGAATCATTTCACAATTTCTAATTTTTTAAGCCCTGGGCATATTTGAAATCGCTACACTCAGAAACCCACAAATCCATCATTTTATGGTTTGAAAGTTTTTGGCCCAGGGGGTTCATTTTAGGGTTATGGTTATGTAGTGTCAAAATGAAGTGCATATTTCAAATGAGTGCAATCAGAAACCCGAAAGTGCATCATTTCTCAAATTGAAAGTATTTAACCCCATGGGTCCATTTTGAGGGTTATGGTAATGTAGTGTCAAAATGGAGTGCATGTATCAAATCAGTGCAATCAGAAACCCAAATTTGAAATCAGTGCAATCAGAAACCCAAAAATGCATCATTTCACAAATTGAAAGTTTTTGGCCCCAGTGGTTCATTTTCAGGGTTATGGTAATGTAGTGTCAAAATGAAGTGCATATTTCAAATGAGTGCAATCAGAAACCCAAAAATGCATCATTTCTCAAATTGAAAGTATTTGGCCCCATGGGTTCATTAACGGGTTATGGTAATGTAGTGTCAATGGAGTGCATATGTCAAATCAGTGCAATCAGAAACCTAAATTTGAAATCAGTGCAATCAGAAACCCAAAAATGCATCATTTCTCAAATTGAAAGTATTTGGCCCCATGGGTTCATTAATGGGTTATGGTAATGTAGTGTCAATGGAGTGCATATATCAAATCAGTGCAATCAGAAACCTAAATTTGAAATCAGTGCAATCAGAAACCCAAAATTGCATCATTTCACAAATTGAAAGTTTTTGGCCCCAGTGGTTCATTTTCAGGGTTATGGTAATGTAGTGTCAAAATGGAGTGCATTATATATCAAATCAGTGCAATTAGAAACCCACAATGCATCATTTCACAATTTGAAAGTTTTGGCCCCATTTTGGGTTCAATTTCAGGGTTATTGTAATGTACTGTCAGAATGGAGTGCATATTTGAAATCATTGTAATCAGTAACCCACAAATGCATTATATCACAATTTATATTTTTTAGCCCCGGGGGCCTCACTTAAGGATTATGGTAATGTTATTGTTAACTCCCATAAACTCAGCCCCTAATTTGGCAAACACCCATCAACTCAACTCCCATAAACTCGGCCTCTAATTTGTGAACTTGTGTCAACAGCCCCTTATTTTTAAACTTCTGTCAACTCAACCCTAATTTATAAACACCCATCAACTCAACCCTGAATTGTAAACTCAGCCCCTAAAAACTCAAGTCAACCCCCTATACATGTGCAATTGCATTCTTGGGAAGCAACTTTGCCATCTACTAACCCTGTTTGTCAAGATTGTGGATCGTGTTTGTAAAGGGCATTTGTACTAATAAATAGTGACTGCATTGTGTGCAAAAACACACACGAATTGGGCACAATGAGGCCTGTGATTGTGCGTCCTATCTTTTACATTAGGCATACCTAGCACGCAATTCTTTCACAATTGTATATGTTTTGATGGGTTTGATTTTGTGCATAACAGGCAAATGTGCGGAATGGGTATTTGTGCATAATAGGCAGATCCAAATTTTACATGCATTGAAGGCAGGGGTCTCCAAGATTTTGGCTCTCGCGGGGGCTGGATAGATGGCTAATCGGTTCTCTGGATTTAGTACACCAGTGCTAGTTTGTTGTTACGCGTATTTTTGAGACACATATTTACCACACACGGCAGGATTCATGGCTCAACACATGCTAAATTGAAGTATCACTTCTCATAAATTTTACGACGGTGTACTATTACACACAAATTCCCATTCTGCACATTTGCCGGTTACACACAAAATCGAACCCGTCACGAACAATTGCCCATTACGCACACGACTGATTGTTTGTGCGTAATGGGCATTGTGCAAAACAGGTATTTGCGCGGAATGGGTAATTGAACAATTCAGAATGCTTATCACTTGACTTCTCAGAAAACTGTCAAAAAAGTCAATTTTCAAGTTTTTTTGTCACTTGACAAGTTGGAAAAGTGACAAAAAAAACTTGAAAATTGACTTTTTTGGCAGCTTTCCGAGAAGTCAAGTGATAAGCATTTTGAATTTTTAAATTTTTTCAATTAGGGGGGATTCATGCTCAGGAATAAGCCAGGCACGCACAAATACCTATTTCACACAATGCCCTTCACGCACAAATGATCAGTCGTGTGCGTAATGGGCAATTGTGTGTGATGGGTTTGATTTTGTGCGTAACAGGCAAATGTGCGTAATGGGTATTTGTGCGTAATAGGCATGCCACAAATTTTACATGCATTGAAGGCAGGGGTCTCCAAGATTTTGGCTCTCGCGGGGGCTGGATAGATGGCAAATCGGTCCTCTGGAGGGATAGACAGCTGAAAAAAATTTCTGGTGGGCTAGGGGGGGCTTGGGTGGGAGCTTGCGGTGCGGGGGCAAAATATATGGGCTTTTTCAATGCATAGAAGGCAAAAAGGGGGATAAATCGCTAAAAACAGGTTAAAAGTAGCCAAAATAGGCTAAAAATGGCTACGAGTAGGTATATAAACATGTGTAAAGGCGAAAGCCGCGATATTGAAGGTGAAAAACTATAAAACAGTATGAAAATTAACGATTTTGAGTGAAAATTGGGGCAAAATTTCTCAAAAATCGCTCCAGATAGGTAGGTAGCTAAGCGATTTGGGGGGGGGGCAGGGGGTAGTAGCCAAAATGTTTGCCTCGGATAAATAGATAGCTGAGCAGCCTCTGGGATAGAAAGATAGCTGGCGGATTTGGGGGAGGGCGCCCCCCCCCCCAGGAGACCCCTGATTGAAGGACACAGCAGCTGTGGACATCTGCACACAGCGGACACCTGCGCTCAGTGGACGTCCGCATCAAAGGCCCCACACACACTAGACATCGATACTAATTGTCAACTGGTTCCGATCCCGATTCAAAGTTTGCCGACGAGTCGAAGAACGACGTTTTAACGCAAGCTTTGAATCGGGATCGGCACCAGTTGACATTTGGTGTCGATGTCAACTAGCGTGTGTGGGCCCAAACGCGCAGTCGCTGAATGGTCGCGGCGCATTTACCGTCCAAGTTCACCAAGCGCAGATGTCCAGGGGGTTATTGGCCCATTGGAGAACCTTTGCCGTTGGTTTCCTCATTGGCGGGGGCGGCGGCGGCGCGCCTTCGAGACAGGCGGCTGGGGCTGCAAAGCCAGCTTTCATCAGACCACAGCTTTCAAGGACATACGCTCTGAAGTGGTTTGTGTCCGTTGCAATGGCCCCACGCATACTGGTTTTTGACCGAAATTGTGGAAATTGATTAATCAGTCAGCTATGGGTGCATTTGAGTTGACCGGAATGAGAGTCGGTCAACTCCTGTCGAACGTGATTCATTCTGATAACTCAAACGTGTTAAAAACTAAATTGATAGGTTTCGCAAATTTCGGCCGTAAACTAGTGTGTTGCAACACAATTGGTTATTGTACAAAAACAGGAAATCATGTGTGCTGGATTCTGCAGACGTGCTGTGCAACTAACACATTTGAAAATTGTAAAATTTTGTTAAAATAGTAAAATTTTGTTAAAATAGTAAAATTTTGTTAAAATATTTCACAAATTTAACTGGAGAAAATATTTTTCAAAAATGGAACAAAATTCATTGCTTCTACAGTGTTCGTTCTAATTTACCGTATTTCCTCGAAATACCACCAGAGGGTTTATTTATCAATGTGGAAATCTTGAGGGGGTATTTCGAAGGGGGGCTTATTCGAGGGGGAGGGGGTATTATTTCGGCAAAATTTTTCACGAAACTCATATTAAAGAGTACGCTTTAAAAATTAAAAAAATGAGAAAAACACTACGCAGCAGGTGACATATTAAATGAATACATCGGCATGCAATGTGTTTAGGAAAATACACAATTTTCAGCGACCTTATAAACCAGCGTTAGCATTCGAAAAAATCACTTATTTTTTTGGAAAATATATATAAATATATTACTCCAAGTTTGGAAAAAATATAAATATATATAAATCACTCTAGGTCTTCAGAAAATATAATTTAATTACTGAAAAAAAGACTCTAAGCTCAAAAAAAATCTCAAAAAATCACTCATGCTTTATTTCAATTCAAGTTGATATTATGGGCTTTATTTACTATTTGCAAGCACAAAAAAATGTACTCTAATACCCCCCGATCCATTAATTATCATTTCACAAGCACTATTCATTTAATACCATAGTGCAAGCTGAGCAAGTTTAGTGCAAAATCACCCCTTAGTTTTTGACTCACCCCCTGAGTGCAGAAAACGTAAAGTAAATTTTTTTTAAGTTTTACTCATGGGAAAACATCAGAAAAATACTCTTTCCCCAGAAAACGTCAAAGTGAGTATTAATTTAGGAATTTTGCCCTAATTTTCACTCAAAATAACTAATTTTCATACCTTTTGTACCATTTTAACCTTTAAAAACACGTTATGTTATGTTAAAAACAAGTTCACGGTTATGTGCCTATTTTCAGCTATTTTTGGCAATTTTTCCTATCTATGCCTTGAAAAAGCCAATAACACGGCCTATCTGAAATGTTTTCTGTACCCGATCACCCGTTTTTACTAATTGTAAAAACAAGTACAGGTACTTTTTTAAAGTATAGATAAATGTATTTAGTGAGTATATGTACTTTTTGAGTAAACATATATACATTTTAACAACTGTGGTGTCAAGACCAGGCACATTTACAAAAACTGCCGAGGGGTCTCAAACGGAGATATTGGTAGGGGTTAACCCCTATCTGGAGTGATTTTTGCAAAATTTTACCCGAAATTTTGTCCAAAATCACTTATTTTCATACCAAGTTAGAGATTTTACTTTCAAAGTCACTAGTTTGTGTGTTTTTTGCCTATTTTCAGCTATTTTTTGTTCTATATGTGCTTACATACCTATTTTTTGTGTAGTTATAAAGCACAATATATCTAGTATGAGTGATTTTCTCAGTGATTTTATTTTCAAATTTTAAAAAAATATATAAATATATCACTCAGAATTTGAAAAAAATATAAATATATATAAATCACGGGTTATTTATATTTATTGTGATTTTCAAAAATATAAATCACCGGTTATTTTTTGAATGCTAACCAGCGTTTAAAAACAAAAACGAACAAAATAGAAGACACAAAAAGCTGCCAGGGGGTAGATTTAATTATTGAAAATAGGTGTCCGACACACGATTAAACTCATGAAATGGTGCGTGTTGGGCACTTTGCATGCACACTACGGTACATTTTATTGAATTTTAAGTGAAGTGGCATGGCACAAATCGACTGCACTGTTCCACCACCGAGTACAGTTTGATGAAATTTACACACAACAAATATAAATACACCTACCCAATGTGAACCTTTAAAATCACATAAAAGCCAAATTGGGCATTGATTCACCCTACATTTAGGAAAAATTGCAATTTTTAATAGTTTAAATTGCCCGTGTCTAATTTTTTCGAATTTTCTTTACTTTGGCCCAGGGCAAGTGGGGTAACGACGCGCTTGACATTGGCGCCTTTTTCCGTGGCGACACTGGCGCCTGGCGCCGTTTTCCTGGCGCTTTTCTATTTATGGATAACCTGCGAGCAGCCCAACCTGCATGGCGCTTTCCTCCATCCGAGCCACGCCCATTTCTGTTACGCATTCAAAACGGTACTCCACAGATTCGTCAACTTCTTCCGCTGACGGCGCCGCGCCAAAAAGCGCACCCCCCGTTGGGGCAGCCCGCCGCTTCATTGCGTGGTGTCTACTGAAAAAGCCCGTGATTGAAATTCAGTCATCGTCATGAAAGGTAAACTGATACAGGGCCGTATCCAAGGGGCGGGGGGGGGGCTGCAGCCCCCCCCCTCCCCGGGGTGAGACCTAAAAATCCCGGGCAATTCAGCTTTTACTATGCATTTTTCCAATGTTCGTCTAAAAATTTTGCGCCATGCGATGTTCCGTATAGCCTAAAATCGCCAAAAATCACTGTATGTTTACATAAATACATATACAGCTTTTCCTGGCGCTAGCGTTAGCGCCTGTTGCCATCTTGGCAAAAAAAATGATTTTGATCAATGTATTTACTTTTTTAAATAACTTATACTTATTTAATAATAATCCTAATTTAATAATAATTTAAGTTATTTAACTGCATGTGGGTAGT
Source organism: Sphaerolaimus hirsutus (assembly GCA_964036195.1). Classification (NCBI taxonomy): domain Eukaryota; kingdom Metazoa; phylum Nematoda; class Chromadorea; order Monhysterida; family Sphaerolaimidae; genus Sphaerolaimus; species Sphaerolaimus hirsutus. Next base: position 27,357,493 of record OZ038451.1, on the reverse strand, counting down.
ATTCAAACATTATCAGATCTAAGGAAACTAATCATAAATACACAGTAGCTTAAATGTTTTTCTAAAAGTTAGTCGACACATGTAGGCAGGTGATGACACACATGTTTTGATAAGAATCTGTTTTGCAGAAAGTGTCGCTGTCTGGAGGTGTGATTCAATATCTACGTGGGCAAATTGTTTTGCAATGTCGGCATTTTGATTAAAATTGAATAAGATTTGGATTTTCTAATCTGTGCTCACATTGTAGCTTTGATAGATCATGTTGTCTGTAGACATGTTTTTTGTCTGCAGTTCGATGCTTAAAAGTAGATTTTTTGTACCATTTCAATCACTCTGAAATACTCTGAAATACTCTGACATACTCTGAAACATTTGGATATTACTTGAAAACTTTCCTTGAACCACTGCTGAAACAAGTAAAATAAAGGCAAAAATATAAATCTCTGGACTTGGACTTCTGAACTGCAAAATAGACCCAATCACACCTACATCCATCCAACAAAAGAGAACAACTTCCATCACAACACAACCCACTACAACAGAGAACAGTTCTGTACCTGACTACCACAGATAGGGGAGAAAACAACCCACCACTGACCACACAAGAGTACAACTCTCACCACAAGAGAGCCACTCTCACAACATGGCGCAGCTTGCAACTGGAATCATGGCACAGTCAGGGAATGGCACTGCAGTTCCACAGTTAGTGGGTTCTGGATCGATTAGAAGGGTTTTGGGACAACAGAGGAAACATGCAAAGACTCTGTTAGCAGAGGTGGCACCAGTTTTCACACATGTGAAAGAGAGTGCCACTCATGAAAATGTCTCAAATGCCAAACAGACCAGAGTGGTTATGGCCAATCTGAGAGACAAGTGTGAAGCAAGTAGACAGAAATTAACAGAGAGAGACATAGAATGGAGGAATGTTCTGACAAATTTAGAGGCCCTTTCAAATCAGGGCATGAAAGAATCCCAAGTCATTCTGAGTGAAGAAGAACAGAAATACACAGAACACTTAGAAAGTGCAGAAGGACACTTGAACCTGATTCAACAGCTAGAAGACAAAATCATTGGATTGAACATTGGTATTCAGTCACTGGAGGAATACCTACAGAAAGTCACTGGAACAGGGACTGGCTCACTGGCACAACAACACAACTCAAACCTAGCAACAACTGCAGCTGGACAGAGCCAGCCAAATACAACTCAGAGGTCTGCACCAAGGTTGGTGGAAGCCAAGTTGCCAAAGTTGGAGTTGAAGGACTTCAATGGTGACATCATTCAGTGGGATGCTTGGTGGCAGTCATATGAACAAGTCATACACAAAAGAACAGACATGGCCATCATCACAAAGTTCCAGTATCTGTTGAAATACGTGACTGGGGAGGCATTTGATGCCATCAAAGGAATCAGGGTAGTTGAGCAAAATTATGAACTGGCCATCGAAATTTTGCAAAAGCAATATGGCAAGACAAGAGACATCAAAAGGAAACTGTATGCAAAGCTGCAGCAAGTGCCAGAGCCGAAAGGGCACTACAAAAGCTTGCAGAATTTCCACAGAGAAGTGCAGTCACTGGTATATCAGCTCAGATCCCAGAATGAAGATATGAATAATTATGCAACAGTTGAAATGATCAGATCAAAAATCCCAGGAAACATCAGACTGGAAATTGTCAAAATAAAAGGTGAGGATCAAGAATGGTCAGTTGCAAACATTTTGAGCAGTTTGGAGAAAATCATTGAGCAGAGGAAGGAGGCTGACACGGACACATCAGACAAACAAGAGTCCAGTTTCAACAAGAACATACATCAAAAAAGGGATCAGAAACCAACAACAACTACCAGTGCATTCTCAGCTTCAGCAACCAACAACAACCCATATTGCATCTTCTGTGAAGGAAGTCACTTCAGCTCAGAGTGCAAAAAATATGGAACAACACAACACAGAATGCAGAAACTGATGCAATCAAAGGACAGATGCACCAAATGCACCAGAAAGGGACACTTCAAAAGAGACTGCAGAACCAACCTCAGATGCTTCTACTGCAAGGTCAGAAATCAACATGCATCAGCACTTTGTCCAGAAACATACAGTAATGGAGTCAAGGAATCTAAACAGAGCAGTGGTGGGCACAAATCCACCAACCAAGGCACCAAGCCACAGACCGCCATGGCTATGGCAGGCAAACCAAGTTCCTCAACAGAAGTGAACAGGTCAAATGCAGGAGACAGGCTGCAACAATCAACAGAACAGACATTGAAGTCAACAGTTGATGTAGATGTCACAAATGCAACAGTGAACAAAACAGAAACAGAAACAGGGACATTTCAGTACAGGCCAGTCAGAATGCAAACTGCCAAAGCAATGGCTTACAACCCAGAGGATCAATCGGTACCTTGGCAAAGTGCCAAGATCTTCTTGGACTCAGGGGCACAAAGGACATTTGTGTCAAAGGAGTTCATGAAGAAGTTAAAGCTGCAACCCAAAATAGAAGTGACTATTGGGCTGGGCACCTTTGGGACCAAAAAGAAAATGGATGTCAATGCTGAGATTGTGGAGCTGGACTTGCAATTGAAGGATGGCTCCAGACAGACAATCACAGCAAGTGCAATTGAAACACTGGCCACAATCCAACCCCACCATGACTTGACAAAGGATGATTGGGAATTCATCCACCAGAAGTGGGGCCAACAGGCAGACAAGTTGTTTGCAGAACCAATCAACTCCAATGGAGAACAGAGTGTCCCTGACATAGTCCTTGGTTTAGATGTCTACTGGGACTTCCTGACCAAAAAGGACACAATTAAACTGCCATCTGGAATGCATGTGGTCAAAAGCAAATTTGGGCTGATGATCAATGGCCAGGATGGTGCAACAAACAGAAAGGCACAGAACAATGATGTCTTTACAGTGAGCCAACTAACTGAACAGAGTTATGAACTGGCAATCAACAATAGAAGTGACAGCAGTTTCACTCAAATTTCAAACCCAAGAGTTGAAGAATTCTGGGAACTGGAGACAATTGGAATCAAAGATTGTCCAATAATCAATGATGATGAAAAAGCAGCACAGCAATTTCATGCAACAACAGAATACAAGGACCTCAGATACCATGTCAAATGGCCTTACAAGGACTGCATTGAGAAATTACAAGACAACAAAGCAATGTCATTACAAAGGCACAAAGCACTGACAAACAGGTTTGCCAAAGATGACAAAGGAATGGATTTGCTCCAAAGATACAACAAGGTGATTGAAGAACAACTCCAAAAGGGCATAATTGAAAAAGTTTATGGTCAGTCAACAGATGACAGAAAGATCCACTACCTGGCACATCAACCAGTAGAAACCCCAGGCAAAACTACAACAAAGCTGAGAATAGTATATGATGCATCAGCCAGCATCAAAAATCACCTCAGTTTGAATGACTGCTTGCACAGAGGGCCAGTGATTTTGCCAGAACTTGCTGGGCTTCTACTCAGATTCAGAGCTGGCAACATTGGCATCATTGCAGACATAGAAAAGGCATTCTTGCAAGTGGTGTTACAAGAGCCAGACAGAGATCTGACCAGATGGTGGTGGTACAAAGATCCAACCAAGCCAGTTATGGAGAACAATCTGCAATTGTACAGGTTTGTCAGAATGCCATTTGGAGTGATTTCAAGCCCATGGTTGTTGGGTGCTGTCATCACACACCACCTACAAGTCCTTGTGGAGAATGAGAGCCTAGCAAATGCACATTTGCTGGAGGGTATCAATGATGGAATTTATGTGGATAATTTGATCTTCAGTGTGGATTCAGTGGATCTGGCCAAAGAGAAATATAATGTCATCAAAGCAGCATTCAATTTGGCATCAATGAACATGAGAGATTGGACAACAAATAGTGCAGAATTGAGAAAGTGCTTCAATGCAGATGACAAGAGTGAAACAAAAGAAGTCACTGTACTTGGACTGCACTGGGATACAGAAACAGACACACTCAATATCAGCAAACCAAAAGGTGCAGATAATCCACTTCCACAGAAGTTGACTAAAAGAGTTCTGGTTCAGTTGATTTCAGCCATTTTTGACCCATTGGGCATGCTGTGCCCAGTGACAGTGACACTGAAAGCCCTGATGCAACAAATATGGGCAGAAATCAAGTCAAAAGGTCAATTAGAATGGGAAACAGAAGTACCAGAACAATACAATGACAAATTTACAGAAATAAAAGAGTTACAGAAACAAGTCAACCAGATCAAATGGTCAAGAACATTGGAGCCCATCAAACCCTCAGAAGAAATGGAATTGCATGTGCTCACAGATGCATCAAAACAGGCATATGCAGCATCAGCATACCTCAGACAACAATCAAAAAATGGAGAATTTGCAATGAGGCTGATTTTTGCAAAGTCTAGAGTGGCACCCAGGCAACAGAAAGGCAAGCCAATAACAATTCCAAGATTGGAGTTATTGGGTTTGACAATTGGAGCCAGAATGGTCAAATTCCTGCTGGGACAGGTGGCAGAATGGAACATTGTCAGAAGTTACTTGTGGACAGACAGCATTTGTTGTTTGTGGTGGCTCCACTCCAACAAAACAATGGCGTGCTTTGTCAAAAACAGGATTTTGGAGATCCAAGCCATCCAGACGGAAACAAGTGTGCAGGTCAACAAAATTGACACAGCTGACAACCCAGCTGACATTGCCTCCAGAGGATGTGACTTGCAGGAGCTCCAGCAAAAGGCGATTTGGTGGACAGGGCCAATGGGTTTCAAAACAGAGTTGCCACCAGATTTTCAACCGGAAAGTGAACCAGTGCCACCAGATTTGAAGCCAGAAATTGAACAAGAGTTCATCATGCCAAAATCATCAATCTGGGTTGCAGTAACAACACAACAAGAGCCAGAAATGAATGATTTCATGGCAGCAACAGAGAATCACTACCAGATTGACCCAAACAGATTCTCAAAATGGGATAAGTTGCTCAGGGTCACAATCAGAGTGATGAGATTTGTGGCATATCTGAAAAATCAGAAGAAATCAGCATGTCAAGACATCACTCTGAACACCAAAAAATTACCATTCATGGAAAGTGAATGGCATGCAGCCACTGAGTACTGGGTCAAAGTGGCACAGCAAATACAATTGGCAGATCAGATAAAACAAATCAAGGAGGCACAAAAGCAGAATGTGCCCTTCCAGAAACACTTGGGCATCACTGGCAAGGAGCTGAAATTTGACAGTGTCAAAAAGATTGTCAAAGTGATGACCAGAATTCCTGACATGGACTGCAATCAGGAATTATATCTGCTGCCACAGAAAGGATTCATCACAAAGTTGATCATTGAACATTATCACAGGAGTGTGATGCATTCTGGAGTAGCACACACATTGGCTGAGCTCAGGGAAAATTTTTGGATCCACAGGGGCAGAGTCATAACACACAACATCATCAAACATTGTGTGGTGTGCAGAAAAGTCACAGGAAGACCATACAAGCAACCTGTGTATGGAACACTGCCACAGGAAAGGGCAGAGTTGCACAGACCATTCCACAATGTGGGCATGGATTACTTTGGTCCACTGTGGTATCAAGTGGTGGATGAGACTGGGCAGAAAGGACACAAAAAGGCATATGTCCTTCTCATCACATGCCTCAGCACAAGAGCTGTACACTTGGAACTTGTACCAAATATGACAGCAGCAGAAACTCAGATGGCATTCACCAGATTTGAAAGCAGGAGAAATACACCCCACAAAATCTGGTTGGACAATGCACCACAATTCAAACAATTGGCCAGGAATCTGCCAAATATACAATGGAACTTCATCACTCCATTTGCACCATGG
>OZ038451.1:27333198-27351457 GCA_964036195.1 Sphaerolaimus hirsutus | reverse complement strand
CGACATGGACAGGAATTAAGTCCATTTTCACTGGCTTTGAGGCGGCGGCAACCGGTCAGCCGAAAATATACGTTGTGAAGGGAAAATGCGCGCTTGCGCGCAAATTTTTTCCAAACTGTCGACAAAATCGTCGTCTGAAAGTGCCATTTCTGGCACATTTTTCGGTCCGGCACGAGAAGGGGGGGGCGGCCGCCCCCCCCCCCCCCGGCTACGTCCTTGAATATGTTGAAATAATCATAAATATAATATTAACTCAAGAAAAACGCCAGGTTTTCTCCGGCCACGAATCACCGGTATCAAGTGTATCATTCCCGCCACTGGCCGCCTGCGGCACTCTACTAGCATCGTGCAGTTGGGACGGCTTCGCACGGCTCTGGCACGTGGGCCAGGGGCACGCTGGCAACGAGCCAATTCGACTGGGAAAGGATGCACTTTGCGTCACTTTTAGTCCCGATGGGGGCAGATTGGCTGTGCTCACTATTGACTCACTGGTTTGTCTTTTTGGTGTGTTTTTTTGTAAAGTTGGTGTCATGTTTTGTGGTGGGTTGGTGGCAGTCCCGCACCGCGTAAATTGTAAAATGTCAATTAAAATAAATGAGACAACTGAACTTGATATATTGATATTTTGCACCACTTTTGATAAATTTGAATTCCACGCTTCCAAAACTTCCACGCATTTTCGCATAACTGTTTGGCAGTTTGTTATACGGGAAAAATTCTGATATAAATAAATGTTTCACAAATTATAAGCATCTGTAGTTTTTCAATGTAAACTGCAAACAATTTTGTGGAAATTTAAAAAACACACACAAACCATCTAAGTAAAAAGTTAATTGAAAAAAGTTTCACAACCCCCCGCCCCCCAAAAAACAATATGACTTTTCTCCCCGTACTTCTAACGCTCCAGCTGTAAATGACTAAATGCAAAAGTTGCGTAAATTTTCAACTTTACATTGTATTTTTCAAAAAATATTAACCGAAATGTAAACAACAAAAGTCCAACTAAAAATAGAGCACAACCCCCCGCCCCACCCTGTGCGACCACCTGATACCTTATGTAGCCATACACTGTACCATTAGCTGGTCGTAGCTATGGCGGGGTAAAGGTCTTTCCTGTGCCATGTCGGAAGCTAGGCTATGGAGGCGGGTAGCTACCAACATGGCAGGCAGTCAGGGTCGAGTATCGGGTGTCAACTCGTGACAACTGTGTTTGACAGGAAAGAGTTGACAAAATAAAAGTTGTCGATACCACCAATCTCTCATCGAGTTGTACCAATGGCCCGCTTGGTAGCCAAAACCTCAAAAACAGCGCTAAATTGTTAACATACTTTAATGGTGTCTTCAAAGTCCTGCTTCAGTTTGCGATCGGCCAGTTCACGGTAGAGTAGGTCAATAAATTGACGGTTGATGCGGGTATCCACACGTGGCTTTTTGTTGTTTCCAGGCGGACCTCTGTTGTCATTCCTGCGTTTTCCAGCTTTCATGTTCCTGGGGTCGTTGCCGGGCATGGTGAAGCGGTGCTAGGTGTTCTGCGAGTTGGCGATATAATTGTCAATAAAAAGTAGGGAAATCATGAAAATTAATTTTCTTTTAATCATATTTTTCGAACAAATCGATAATAATCGATTTGGCGCCGGAATCAAATACCGTATATTTTTCAGTGTGAAAATATACGGAATCGAACCGTAGGGTCCCCATTCACCGCCAAATTTCTGTACAAAGTTGATGCACAATATTGCCTTTTTCAGGGCTACCAAGTGCGGCCAACAAGTTCCCATAATTATTTGTAAATTTCAGACAGATTTCAAAAAGTGTTGAATGGTCATATCCTTGTTCTATGAAAAGTCTCAATAATTCTAATTGACGTTTCAAAAAACAGTTGTAGTTGACAGAAAGTCTAATTATGCGAACTAATTGACTGTACAAGGTGCTGTATCCCAAATTATAACTCTGGTTACCACCAAAATAAGTGAAACGAATAACTTTCATTGGAAAGCTATCGACTTTATTATAAACTTCATAGTGAATTGATGGTCGGATTTTTATCGATAGGTCCAAGAAGTCACACGAAAAATCATCTGCATGGGTGGGGTTAATTGGGAGTTCTGTTGGATAAATGTCTGAAATAAGTTTTAGACTGTCAACGTCAACTGCCACAAAACCCAACAAATCATCCACGTACCTCATGAAAGGACCCATTTTCAGGGTAATTGGCTTGTTTTCTTTGTTGCGTACATATGCTCGTTCTATCATAAGCATCGTGATGTCACATAGTAATGGGCTGCATGCGCCGCCCATCGGAATACCTTTGTGTTGGCGGAAAATGAAATTTGCGAATGATACATATGATTCTGTTAAAATAATCTCAATCATGTCAATTACCTCTACTTTTGTCATGTAAATGCCTGTTTCATTGGTCGTGTTTGAGTATTTACATTGGGTACCTTTTACGTGAAGGTATTTTCTGTCACTATTTGTAAAACAAAGTTCGACCAATTGACAAACACTTTTCATGACTATGTTATGAGGTAGTGAGGTATACATGGAACTAAAGTCCCCAGATACCAATTTACCTTTGAAGTTACAATGCAATAACTTGTGTAGTGTACGTTTCACATCTAAGCTTGAGGTAATGCTCCAGTACTCTTTACATTTTATAATATTTCCATTATCGTAACTGTTGCAGTACCTTTGTAAATGATCGCGGAAAAAAGTAAGTATTTTGTGTGTCATTTTACAAAGTTGTTTAAGAGTACTTGAGCTAGCACTGGCAATACTGCGGAATTTGAAAGGGATTTTGTGCATTTTAGGTATCAAAAATAGATGTGGCAATCTCATCATTTCATCGGGAATGGTCATATTATATCTTTTATATAGGTTGACATGAGTTTGAATAATATTTTCAGGAGTTCTACTGTCAACCGAATATGTTTCATTCCCATGAGCTGTCAATCTATCATTTGAATCCATTGAAATGCCAAGTTCTTTACAAAAATTATCTATCATAAAGCGTCTGCACACAATAACCGTATTATTGGTCGCCTTGTCCGCTGGCGCAAAAACAAACCTCCTGTGAAGTTTCTCAACCTGTCGCTTGACATGTGCTGTGTCGATGTAAAAATCTGAGTGTGGAATTGTAACAGTATTTAAGTGTTTACGACATAAGTATTTAACCTTGGAAATGAATTCCAAGGCGCGAAAAGAGTTGCTACTTCCACACACTTTTTCACAAATAATTTTCAAAGTTTCTGAAATACAGTCTAGCGTTTTACTGACATTTGGTTTCACCGGAAGTCTATATTTTGTACCAACAGTGAGCAACCTTTCAATGTCCACATTACCTAGAATTGACACATCTCCAGTAAAAATATGGCCATGGGCCATGCTATATCCCTTTTGATTTTCATTACAGTCACACTTGTTCTTTAACGCAATAATTAACTCACTCTCAGTGACTTTTTTCAGAAAGGTGTTATGATTCAGAAGTATTTTCGAAATTGGCGGTTCATATGTATAGTATACTCTGATATTATTCTTTTTAAACCATACATCACTGAGAATTCGTTTTACATCATTGCGCTTAAGAATACTCAGAAAACGACTCTCCTCAATCAAATTATTGCAAAAATGTAATGGAACACCCACATTCTTTTTACCATCTTCTTGAATTTTAGGTTTAACCATGTGCCCAATGAGTACTTGTTTTAGAAGAATATATGTCTGCCATGACATATTTTGTCTGACCGAATGTGGGAGTTCCATAACTGCTTTTAGTAGGGCAGTCCGATGTGTTTTTTGGAGACTGCGAATTTGTCTAATAGCGAAAACTGGAACACCTAGCTGATTACTCTTGCCACTTTCATCAGTGAACCAGTGTAGCCATTTTGTGGTGTCAAATTCTTCTATTTTGCGTGGTCGTCGTCTTGCACCCCGTGGTCGATTCCGTCGCTGTACTGTGCAACTGAAAAATGGTGTTGATTTAGAGTCATCAGAGGCGAGTGTTTCAGTACAATTTTGGAACCCTTTCACATGGCTATTCAGACCCACCGGCCAGGCGGTGTTAAAGAACTTTATAAAATCATTTTCCACGGAACAAAGTAAATTTTCCTCAACTTGTGTAAGAATTCTAAATAACGGCCTGTGCTCAGTAGTTTGAAAATGCTTGAAATGTTCAACGACAGGGGTTTTGAGTTTACCGAGTCTAAAAGTGGATAGGTGGGCTTGCATTCTAGTTTTGAATTTTTGAGAAGTTTTTCCAATATATCTGACGTCACAATGACCACACCTTATCATATAAACCACATTTTTTGTATGGCAAGAGAATTCTTCTGATTGAGGGGTGTTAATAAAGATGTTTCCAGCGAAAAGCCCTAAGGAAATGTCATTTTTCCAGTCCATAAACTCGCAAATATTGCAATCACCACAAGCAACCATCCCTTGACATACAACGTCTTTTTGCCTGGTAGTCCAATAGTGGACTGCGTCCCCGGATATTTCAACATCAAGCTGGATGTTATGAGATGTCGCGTCATTCGGGGAGGCTTTGATTTGCATGAAAGTGGCAGGACATTTTTTGTAGGTTGTCCCAAACCTAGGCAGCATTCAGCGGTAACGTACAAGCATATGGCCTTCGCCAGTCAAACCGCTATTGACTGTTAAACGCTGGCCAGATGCAGGACAGGGTACAGCTCCTGTGGGGCTATCAGATAGATTAAGCGTAACACTTTTTATGAGAATATTAATGTAACCAAAAATGTAAGTCAAAAAGTTAATAAATTAGAGAAAGGTATTTTGTAAAGGGATAGGTGCTTTGGGAACACCTGGTAGGTTACCATGGGTAGTTTATGAACATTCATATACTTTATAGGCGTTTTCATTGGTTCAAAGTGTAAAAATAACCAATTCTGACAGGTACAAATTCCGACCCACAAACAAAATTCCCGTCACCGAAAATATTTTTAGAAAATTCTGAGAGAATTCTCAGCGAAAAAGCAATGGGATCAACCTTGTATTTAAACTGGGTAAAATGTCAGAAAGTAGCAAATTCTAAATTAAAACCGGAAAAATAAATGGGTAAATCAAGTGCGCTCCATATTTTAGTATAAAGGTAAGTAATTTCAAGTCGGAATGGCCGTGCTACTGGAGGAAGCGCTTTCCGGGCGCTCCTCAACCTCTACATTCAAATTGCCCTCGACCTCATCTAATTTTTTAAGCAAATCAACTTTACTGGGCAGATGCTCCAGTAGGCGAGTATAATGTGCAGGGCTTTTATCATCCACAATCAGCAGCACATTCTGCGTCACTTTCACGTCAGCGGCGTAACCAATCTTCATGAGCACCCGGCAAAGCGTCTGAGCTTTGCGGGAATGCAGATAGTCCTCGGGGGTTTGGTCCGGGTTGATGCTGATCTTGGCGTTGGTGCCGCTGTAGCGGTACGCGTTCAGGTGCTGCCTCGCGGCCGCCATGATCATCTTCTTATCATCGACGCTACCGCAGCGAAGAATGATGAATGGCCTGGTGGCCTCGGAAACGGCGGGGCGCGTGATGTCAATCTTGTGATCGATGATGCGTTTCACGGTGTTGGACGTGAATTTGAGCCCATTGGTAAGAATCTGTGTTGCGATAAATATGTGAATTGTACATGTAAACCAAAAGCAATATTGAACCTCGCGAACGATGGCTTCCAGGGTCTTATCCTTGGCACTTTTCGGCACGCCCACAATGCGAACCGAAGTGTTTTTGAGAATTCTAGCATTTTGGGTCGCTTTTGTGTTGGCTTTGTCAGCCATCACAAAAGCGGAGTGGCACAATTTTTCACAATATTGAAAGCTGGTCTTAGTCATCTCTAAAAGGTGGGTGCGATCCACCTCGATCGATTCATTTGCGCCGGCGAGCACTTTTTGGGCGTGGTCTTTGATAATTTCAACAGCTGCCCCTGATTCCATCGCAACGTTGTAGTAATTGTCTTCTCCATCCTGAAAACGCACATGAATCGGGCGTTAAAGTGAATTTGTGATAAACTAGTACAATATATGGCTAAATAAGTTATCAGTTATGCACTGAAAAGCAGTTGGCTTAGTGCCAAACCGGCCCGAAGGCCAAAAGTAGGCCGGGGTTTCCCCCAAAAATAACGGGTAAAACCCGTGGGCAGACACACGCGCTAGATCGCATGCCTTAAGACTACCATGGGTAGTCACTGGACCGACAATAAGCTGAAGCAACAGTAATGTCAAAAGAAAATGTATATTTTTGCTATCTGTTGAAAGCCAAAAATGGTAGTTTTGTAGTTTGTATCGGGAATGAAAATATAGTATAATAAAGTGAACTCAAATTCTAATGAAAGAAATGACCATGGTTGTGTTAGGTAGACACGCTGAAAAATGATAAAAAGACTATGTTTTCTACAAAGCAGAAGCATACTTGATGAGGGGTCGAACCACCTTCAATCAAGAAGCCCTGATGTCCAAATGACTAAATGCAAAAGTTGCGTAAATTTTCAACTTTACATTGTATTTTTCAAAAAATATTAACCGAAATGTAAACAACAAAAGTCCAACTAAAAATAGAGCACAACCCCCCGCCCCACCCTGTGCGACCACCTGATACCTTATGTAGCCATACACTGTACCATTAGCTGGTCGTAGCTATGGCGGGGTAAAGGTCTTTCCTGTGCCATGTCGGAAGCTAGGCTATGGAGGCGGGTAGCTACCAACATGGCAGGCAGTCAGGGTCGAGTATCGGGTGTCAACTCGTGACAACTGTGTTTGACAGGAAAGAGTTGACAAAATAAAAGTTGTCGATACCACCAATCTCTCATCGAGTTGTACCAATGGCCCGCTTGGTAGCCAAAACCTCAAAAACAGCGCTAAATTGTTAACATACTTTAATGGTGTCTTCAAAGTCCTGCTTCAGTTTGCGATCGGCCAGTTCACGGTAGAGTAGGTCAATAAATTGACGGTTGATGCGGGTATCCACACGTGGCTTTTTGTTGTTTCCAGGCGGACCTCTGTTGTCATTCCTGCGTTTTCCAGCTTTCATGTTCCTGGGGTCGTTGCCGGGCATGGTGAAGCGGTGCTAGGTGTTCTGCGAGTTGGCGATATAATTGTCAATAAAAAGTAGGGAAATCATGAAAATTAATTTTCTTTTAATCATATTTTTCGAACAAATCGATAATAATCGATTTGGCGCCGGAATCAAATACCGTATATTTTTCAGTGTGAAAATATACGGAATCGAACCGTAGGGTCCCCATTCAGCTTCAGTTCGCATCTTAAGCTTCAGTTCGCATCTAAGCAATTGACATCAAATCATTGCGTGTCTGTCAACTCCCTCTATCCCTCGAATAACCCCCATTTTCTCGACAGATCACAATGTTCGACTGGCGCAACTCGCTGCAGGTGGGCACCATCGAGTGCAGATTGGACTTGGACCCCGGCAGAGCGCAAACTGACATTGTCAAGGCGAAAACTTCTGGTGCTGCCAAGTGTGTCCATGGTTGGGGGGGGGTATTGACGCCAAGAGTCACCTGGGGGTAGCCCCAAGCCATGCAAAGTGTAAAGTAAAGTGTCTTATGTCATGACAAATGTCATGCAAAGTGTCAATTGGCACGACAAATGTGAAGTAAAGTGTCAATCGTCATGCAAAGTCCTGTAATAAAATCTTTTCTTTTTTTTGTTTTGATTGACATTTTACATGACATTTGTCACGATACACTTTACAGGGCTTTGGACTGCCGCCTGGTTAGTTCATATGTTAATACAGAGATTTCGGCATATGAATATCACAACGATCGTGCATATGAATATCGTTCTACGGCAGGTGAACTAAAATCTGAATTGACATGGAAATCAGTTGACACCGTTGTCAACTAGTGTGCGTCGCGAAATGTGCGGAAAATTGCCAAATCGTACATTAACGTATTCAGAGATTGTTTTTTTTAAATGTTTATCCATTATTTGTGTATTGTAAACTGAAAATTTGTCAATTTAAGTAAAAGACGTTACAAAAAACTAAACAATAAAATACCCATTACAGACATTTCACGTCGATTGCGTATTCGCCCGATGGAGAGTTTATTTTGGCAGGTGGCCAATCAAATCACATTTGCCTGTACCACGCGCAGCATTGTGTACTAGTGCGCAAGTTCACTGTTACACAGAACTTTAGCTTGGATGGGGTAGCGGTGGGTTCGGGAACATGGGTTTGAGCATATTGATAAAAATATCTGTGTTTTTTCGTCACTGTTGCAGTAAAATAAAAGATACTACGACAAATTTTGTTTTTAATTCACATACACACTACAAATAATTACACATTCATCTTATTTTATAAAAAAAATCCGTTTTTTAAAGCGGAAATTAAAAAAACGTTTTTTTCCCATCCCTACTCAACACACGCCTCTTCCCAACCGCCCTGTAAAATTTTACTGAACATAGGGGGAACAGATTTTCTCTGACACAACTTTGGGCTCGCCGAATGATAATCCCCTATCGCCCCCAAAAATACAGCCAGAATTGAATCGCAATCGTATGAACGAATTTGGCGTCACGGCTGCTCAAATTGCCGGCGCTCAAAATGGGGAAGATGATTCTGAAAGTTGGATGTTGGATGATAATGGGAAACTGAAAAGAAGACTGAATTTACCCGGGGCAAAAGTGGGTGATTTTAGCGAGAGGGTGGCCAGACCGGAGATCGTTGTAAAGGGGGTGGCATTTTGTCCTACAGGTTGGTGCGGTGCAAAATTTTTGTCTGGTGTGTTTGAAAATGCGTACTTCACGAATGTAATGCATACTTCCCTGGCATTTCCGTCAACTGAAACCATATTTTATGTAGTTAACCGCTAGCTCAGTTGATCAGTGATTAATTATTTACCTTTTTCATCCGTTTAGCCATTTATCCGTTCAGGCCAATCGTTTGCGGCTGTCACTTCCGAAGGTCTTCTCATTTATGGCACTCAGAAACAATTATTGTTTGAGCCTTTCGATTTGACTGTTACGGTAACTCCCCGCAGTGTGATGGATGCCATTGAAAGAAACGAATTTGGTAGGCTTTTGGTTGTTGATTTGGGAGTGGGACACCATGTTTCCTCAAAGTCCCCCAGGGGGGTTAATTCCTTGCTACTTCAAAGGGGTTGCGGTTAATTCGAAGGGTTCTTTTGCTAGAATTTGTGTTGAGGATCGTAGTAAAGAATACGCTTTTACATACCAAATACAGGTAATAAATGTGACCAAACAGGATAGGTAAGTAGTTAAGTGACAAGTCAAGTTATATCGCTGAGTAAAGTGTTTATTTTGTGAAACTACATTTTATTAAATTTTCTTTTTAACAGATTTTCAAAAATTACATTTAATAATTTTCACTCAAAATCACCCGTTTTTCGAACGCTAGTCCCCTTGCAGGTCAGGCGATCAGTGACGCGTTGCGTCTGAACGACAAGGAGCTGATCGGCCGCGCCGTGCACTCGGTGCCCTCCGAGCAGATCCCTCTGCACGCTGCCAATTTGGACATTCGATTCGCTATCAGACTTTTGCGTTGGCTCGCTGCCAATTTCGCTTGTGAGTTAGCGTGACGCGATGGCCCTGGGCGCACTAGTTCACAATGACGTCGGGTGTCAACTGGGCCGACTTTTTTTTTTACAGATTTTAGTTGACGGGTCGCCGAACGATTTTCAAATGCACAGACCTATGCAATATTGATTCCTTTACGACATTGCGGCACGTGCACATGAAAAATGTCGTGCGACCCGTCAACTAAAATCTAAATTGACATGGAAACCTGTTGACACCCAGTGTGTATAATACCAATCAACCGCAAAACATTTAATCCAATCCAAACTCACCCCCCCCCCCCAGCGACCCCCCACATTGAATTCGATTCCGTCTGGCTGCGCTGCGTGCTGCGGGCGCACGGGACCAGCCTCAAATCGACGCACAGCTCGCAGCTGATGCCCGAACTGGCCGCCGCGCACGAGGCCGTCGCTGCCAAGTGCCAAGTTTTGGGAAAATTGTTGGTTTTTGGCTTGGGGGTTCTGGGTTGGGTGCTTTTCACTGGGGTCTCCAAGGGATACCCAAGGGACTCCCTATATCTGCACCGAAGCCGAAACATCGCTATACTGCTCCTAACCCTCCCCCACCGAATTGTCCAGGTATCTACAGATATACTTGATTTGTACTGTGCATTTTGTACTTCATTTTTAAACCGATTTTGTCCCAATTTCCAGCTTTTTGCCTATTTTCAACCATTTTGAGATTTATATCTACCTATTCATACACTTTTTGCTTTTTGCATTTGTCAAAAATTCCATCGACAACCTTTTTCAGATGTGAGAGCAATCAGTTCACATTGGATTACCTGTTGGCAACATGCCAAGCTCAAAGATCTCAAACACTATCAGATGCCAAGATGGAGACGGAGTAGTTTTTGATTTACTTTTATTTTTACCTATTTAGTTGTTGATTTTATTATATATTTTGTTGAAAATGTCGATTTTGTACAGTTGTTTGAATAACGCAGTGAGTTAGATCTTTGTGAAAGTTGGTATACGAAACGAAAAATAAAGAACATCAAAAACAGCTTGAAAAATTCTGTACTAGCTATTAGAGTTGGCACCGTCAAAACCCCCTATGTACACTGTTTCTCATGGTGTGCAATTTCTTTTCCTTGGAGTACTATGTGAGGTTATGGTACCATAGTGTCAAACTGAAATCCATATTTCATGTCAACACCATTCAAACACATTAACCATGTTTCTAAATTGCACTTTTCAGAATAATTGTGATGGCATGATGGTGTTCTAGCATTTCTACTGGCTATTGAGAACACTAGTTTTCCACCGAAATTTCAATATTCCAAAAATTGCAAACCTTCCCGGTCAAGTTAGCCACCGATTTTTTTATTTCACTTCGGAAGCTCTATCTCGGGCTATGGTGGGGCTATAGAGCTGAAACTTTGTAAATATATAGTTGTAACATCCCTCTACTCTGCAACGATGGGGGGAGGCATGGCGACTAACTACAGGGAGGGTCGCCCTATATGCAAAAAATTTTTGCGGGGTTTTCAGTGTCCCAAACAAGTTCACCACCCACTTGATTAGCTACACTACAGGGGCTGTATCTCCAGTTTTGGGGGTGTTAGAAAGCTAAAATTTTTGGGGTGTCTTGGCAAAACCCACTACTACTATACACCAGTGAGGCAGCTCCCGACAACCCACTACAGTGTGGGTCGAGTCTGCACCGCTCGGCATCTAAACCTGCATGGCATCTGGACCCGCGTGGCATGGATTTCTGCCTGCATGGCATCTAGACCCGCGTGGCATCTATCGTCCCATAGATGCCAAGCAGGCTACATGCTGTGTGGTTGTAGATGCCAAGCGGGCTGAACCCCCCCCCCCCCCACACACATACACATCCACGAGACAGTCTCATGGCCTCTGTGCCTCAAAATGGTGTCCCAAAATGAATTCTGACAAAAAATGTTGTTGTTTTTTTTTCAAAAATTCATGCTGAACCTTTACTTGCACAGCGGAAATATTACTTGCTGAACCCTGCAACTTATTGTTATAGGAGTACATGTGTTTATCCAGTCCAGTGTCATGTGCACAAAAAATATGAATTCAAAATGTGTAAAAATTTCAATGTTTTTCCCAATTATTGTTTTCAGATGTCAAGTGTCTCTGAATTTTTTTATTTAAATGCAAATATGAGTACTGTTTGAAATGGGGAAGAAGAATAGATGAATACATGCATGCCCATGCAAATTCATACATACAATTCTTTAGTAACCCTGTAAGAGTGGCTACAAGAATAAATTTTTATCAAGCCATTTTTTGGTAGGAATTGCATTTTGGGACACCATGCATGTAAAAAGCCTCAGTGTTAAGGGGCAACACTCAAATTGATCTGGGTAGTGTGGTGAGATATGCATTGAATATTGTGTACATGGTGTCTTAGAAATAGATGGTCAAATGATATATTTTTAACAGATTTTTTGGGATCATATTTAATTTAATTTTCTCAAAATCAGCCAATTTGAAATGTGAAATTGAAATAAAATATTGATCAACATATTCAGTGTTGTGTTCATCCAATACTGTGTTTGATTGAAATTAAGCCATATGCACTAAACTGGGAAACTAGGAATCCATTAATGTAGGCCACCCTGTAAATGAGTTAAAATTCCATGTGAACACTGCTGGAACTCAATGTTGAAAGCCACTTGAACAGGGTGACCCAATACACATGGAAGTTTACAAAGCTGTTTCCAAAAATGATCAATCAATTTGAGTGTTGCCCCTTAACACTGAGGCTTTTTACATGCACTGTGTCCCAAAATGCAATTCCCACAAAAAAATGGCTTGATAAAAATTTATTCTAGTAGGCACTCTTACAGGGTTACTAAAGAATTGTATTTATGAATTTACATGGGCATGTATGTATATACCCTTCTTCCCCATTTCAAATGGTACTCATATTTGCATTTAAATATAAAAATTCAGAGACACTTGACATCTGAAAATAATAATTGGGAAAAACATTGAAATTTTTACACATTTTGAATTCATATTTTTTGTGCACATGATACACTGGACATGTAGACCCCCCCTGTCCGCTTGGCATCTGGCCCTGCCCGCGCGTTTGGTATCTATGCCACAGTCCGCTTGGCATCCAGCATTGGATAGATGCCAAGCAGGTCTAGATGCCAAGCAGGCAGAAATCCATGCTATCCGGGTCCAGATGCCAAGCGGATTAGATGCCATTTAGGCCTGACCCGTGTGGGTCGCTGTGTATAAATTTGTTGTTTTTAAAAAAACGACAAGTGTCCTGAACAAGCTCACCACCCAAATGCATTTTAAAAAAGTTTTGAGAACATACATCATATAAAAATTTAATCAGGTTTTAACCATAGTTCTGTTAATTAAATTTTTTTCTATGTTTAGCCACCCCCATCAAAAATGGCAGACCGAAAATTTCATTTTAAACCAATTTTTTGTTCCACACTTTAGAAGTTGGTTTACAAAGTTCAGTAGGGGAGAGTCTAAAGTACAAAGTTATGTAAACAACATGCCCTCCAAAATGGCCACATAAGGAAATTTATATGGGTGGAATGAAAAAGTTAAAAATCTGTTAAATTTTGTTCCTGGAATGACATCATTATGACATCACAGACTTCACTCCAAATAAATTTCTTTATGTTGCCATTTTGGAGGGCATGTTGTTTATGTAACTTTGTACTTTAGACTCTCCCCTACTGAACATTGTAAACCAACTACTAAAGTGAGGAACAAAAAAAATGGTTTAAAGTTAACTTTTCGGTCTGCCATTTTTGATGGGGGTGGTTAAACAAAGAAAAAAAATATGATTAGCAGAACTAGGGTTAAAACCTGATTAAGTTTTTATATAATGTATGTTCTCAAAACGTTTTTTAAAATGCATTTGGGTGGTGAGCTTGTTCATGACACTTGGGTCGTTTTTAAAAAAAAAAAACAAGAAATTTATACACAGCGACCCACACTGTAGTGGGTCATCGGGAGCCGCCCCACTGGTGTATAGTAGGGGTGGGTGTTGCCAAGACACCCACAAAATTTCAGCTTTCTACCACCCTCAAAACTGGAGATACAGCCCCTGCAGTGTAGCTAATCAAGTGGGTGGTGAACTTGTTTGGGACACTGAAAACGCCGCTAAAAATTTGTGCATATAAGGCGACCCTCCCTGTAGTTAGTCGCCATGCCTCCCCCCATCGATTCAGAGTAGAGGGATGTTACAACTTTATATTTACAAAGTTTCAGCTCTATAACCCCACCATAGCCCGAGATATAGCTTCCGAAGTGAAATAAAAAAATGGGTGGCTAACTTGACCGGGAAGGTGTTTATTTATACCGACTGACGATAACTACTAGGTAGTGGATATTTGAGAATAATCAGTGGCGTAGCCAGGATTTTTGAGCGGGGGGGGGGCGGATTGTATACGGAGCCCTAAAATTTGACCCCTATAGCTGCGGAAAGGAGTTATGGCGCTGGCGCCATTCGTAGGCGCTGCGCCATGACGTGATTGGCGTTGGGAATGGCGCCTAAGTTTACTATGTATGACTTAATGGCGCACCGCACACTGCAAAGTGTAACGGGAAGTTCGGACGATTTTTGCATGGGTGGAATTCAAAGGCGGAATTAAAAAAGAGGGGTGGAATGAAAAATCGTCCGAACCGACCCAAATTTCAGTAGTTTTTTAGATGTGTCGTAAATAAAATCGTCCGAACTGACTTTATAATTCTGCCATACTGACTTATACATCGGCATAATAGAGGTACTGACGTGCGGAAATGCGCGTTTGCGCGCAAAAATTTTTCATATCACACACAAAATCGCTTTGAAAATGTGCCATTCCTGGCGTCTTCTCTGTCCGGCCCAGGAAGGGGGGGGGGCGCCCCCCCCCGCCCCCCCCCTGGCTACGCCACTGAGAATAATAGCATCGCAATGCGAACACAAACGGACACCTTTCAAAAAGCTGATTCTATCAAGCAGTAAATGTAAAACTGTTCGGTCCATTTTTTGTTCCATTACCACTTGAATTAGTGGTGGTAAATCAGCCGTGTTAAATAAATGGCGCTGGCGCCAGCGGCGGCATAAATAATTGTCGGCGTTGATATCTCTAATGACCCGATAATTTTTTTGCGGAATTTGACTGTAGCGCAGACCCTATAACAAAATTAATTTCACTGCTCCATGCACCATTTCATCACGAAATATTAGAACTCTAGGCATTCGTTTTATGGCCTTTGTAGTTTCCCACTCAACCCGCAAAAACAGCTGAGCTAAACCCAGATATTCAGTGCGCATTTCGTAAAATGCAAATTTCACTTGTTTGCTCACATTTTTTTCTGGCAAATATAATTTTTAGCGCGCGGCCGAGTTTACGGCATGAATAGAAATTTCCGGTGCCATTTTCTGTTTTGCGCGTGTTGTCATGGACAACGCGTGACTTAAAAGTTTTGGCATCTATCACTCCCAGACCCTGTAAAAGTTCAAGTGTCATGAAAAGTGTCGGAAGTAATGTAAAATGATCTGTAAAACGGCTATATTTGACATTGCATTTTACATGGCATTTTACATGACTTTGACACTTTACATCACACTTGACATTTTACAGTGTCTGGGAGTGGCACCCGGGCGCCACTCTGTTCCCTCTCGTGCAGTGATGAATCACTATTTGCTGACGGTGTGAATCACGATTTGAGATGTTGCACCACTAGTTTTGCATCACACTAAAAACAATTTCACAGTTCTGCCGTCCTCCCAGAGACTGCTTTACCCATCAAAATATAAATATTTACGTGGATTCATATTTACTAATTTACTAATTTATTCACTCATTTACGGGGATAAATATTCATCATAGAAATGACTATTTCAGAGGATCAAAAAGTGGAATGTTCCACGCTTCCATGCAAAGATGTCACAGTTTATGCAGACAGAGCTGAGGTGAAGAGATTGCTCGCTACTGAGTTGCAGGTTGGATTTTTGGCAATTGATTTTGGCACGTTGCCAGCGTTGTTTCGGGGCTCTTGGGCACGCTGCCACTGTCGCAGAATAAATTTTGTGAAAGTGCCAAATTGCTCACGAGTTCGTTCTAGATACAATGGGTTTACATGCGTAATGGCACAGAGCCCATTTTGCCATGGCTTTTCTCACTTGACATGACGTTTTTCACAGTGCCCAAAAACCAAATAAGTCAATTTTGTATCCCCCAGGCGGGCACGAACACGCTCACAGTGTTCGGTTTGCCGGAGTCCATCTACGAGGACTCTGTGCGCGTCGACGGCAGGGGCGCAGAGGTCACCATTTGCGAGGTCCAGTACGCAGAGAGGTACCTTTGTAGGGCGGAGTTTAGGGTACTCTGTTTTGATTGGTGCTGGTTCGATATTGGGTTGGTGTGTGATTGTGAATGGGGATGGATGGCAGTCAAAAATGACAGAAACTCTGCGACGGCGTTTGTGTTGTATTTTTTCGTCTGGAAATTTGCCAACGATTTTTTTTGTTTACAAGATATCGCACTTTACACGTGAAAGACAACGGCATTGATTTGAGCTTTGTAAATATCGAAAGTAAGTGTAACTAATCAAAGAATTGTGCACGCAGATGGGTTAAATTGGAAGATGCTACATTGGCGGAAAAGCAAAGGGAACAGAACAGATTGATAGAAGAGAAGCAAAATGAAATTCGGCAGGTGCGGATAACTTTTTTTGATGCGCCTTTTTCATTCTTTGTGAAATATCACCGAATTTTTTTTGTTGTTTTAAGAGCTGAGTTTGTCTAACTTAATGCAATGTATACTCGGCGTACATGATACTCTGCCCTCGCACTGATTTATGTCTCGTGTTGGAAGCGTGCCAATGATTATCAAATCATGCGATTTCCGTAAAAAGATGAAAAAAATTCATCGATGTGAATATATTAATGAATAACATTATAACGACAACATTTTTGTCATCTTTTTCTGAAACTCGCACGCGTTAACCATCATTGGCGCACTTCCAGCGGGAACCACGCGTGCAAGGTGTAAAGTAACCGGAGTATAACCATTTACAATTTCCATTTGAATTTGAACTCGTAAATACTTACCACTTTTTTCTCATTTGCAAAATTGACCCGCAAACGCCTCCAAGATTTGAACCTTGTCAGCGCGAGTTTCATAAATACCTTTTTAATCATTCACTTTTTCCGATTTCTAACAGGCGGCCGACCAAATATCGGTGATTGAAAGCCGCGCCGAAGTTCTCAAAGGCGTTTCCAAGCAGGTCGCCAATGGTCCATCTGGTCCCGATGATGAAATCGTCCGTTTCGTTGACCAATTTTGAGCCTTTTTGGAATAAATTGAATGTTTAGTGATGATAAAATGAACCAGGGATCAGCCATGAACCTGTGTAAAAAAACCACTAACGTTTCACGCTATTGCTATTAGGGTTCAAACGGGATTGACTTTTCGGGATCGGGATTGGTATTTTGAGATTTCGGGATCGAGATCGGGACCGGGATTGGCCGGGATTGGGGTCACGGGATCGGGATCGGGATTGGCATTTTTTCGCGATCGGGATTGGGGTCTTGGGATAGAGATTTTGGCCAATGTTCTGGCATCCACACTTGTTCATAAAGGTCTCAAAACACTGTTGTATGCCAGAAAATTGGCATAACGTGGATGCTTGGGGTTTGTGTTCACATTTTTGCATGCAAAAATGCCATTTTTTCACTTTTTATTATTTCCACCAATTTTTCCGGGATTTGAAAATTTTCGGGATCGGGATCGGGACTGCTAAATCCCGGAATTTCACGGGATTCGGGATCGGGATCCCGTTTGAACCCTAATTGCTATCGAGAATTGGAAAATATTACATGTTTTCATTTTTATATTCGTTTATCAATGATTTTTACACATTTTATGACGTTTCCCGCAAACGCAAGCGTGTGTAAAAGTACCCTACGTTAACATAATTACTTTTTCACAACTCTCCTTCAAGTTGACGCCATTCGGACGCAGAAACGCGCCAGGACGGTCGACCTGAATCAAGATTACTTGAAATCCTTGGAGCAATTTCTCGATTTCGCCGGCGACAAAATGAACAAAACGTCGACTGAATTGCGCGCGATGGAGGAAAAACATAAGAATTTGAAGGAGGAACTCAGGATTTTGCAGAGGAATGCCCGTGAGCACATGGAAGATGGGCATATGGCCAGGTGAATATGTTTTTAAAATCTAAGCTGCTTTTTAAAAAGTGTTTTTGATGCGTGTTTTTTACAACAGCAACATTTTTAACGAAAACATCGGCCATACCTATTTAGCTCGCAAGTATGGTTTGCTCACAAACTTACCATACCTCTATGAATAAGGCATTGTATTATATGAGCCGAATAATTATACTTAAAGAACCGTTTATGCTGAAAATTTTTTTGATTGTTCAAACGGGATGTGGTCAATATCGCTGCGAAGTTCGCGGTCAGTAGGCTGATAAAATGCAAGTGATAGTGCAAGGACACAACAATTAGAAAATGCTACCATTTTTATAAAAATTCACTGTTTTTTAAAAGAGCGCTAAATTGCCAGATTGCGCTTTTTTTTAAATAGTGCACTTTAAAAAGCACTTTTTCAATCCCTACCCGACTTTCCGCTCCCATTATCTTTCTCTCTTGCGCACATAGGGATGGTAAAATCTTTGTTTTACGACCCAGTTAAAAAAAATATTTAAAAAAAATCATTTTAAAAACCTTTAAAA